>JARVZY010009920.1:0-58831 GCA_030686995.1 Artemisia argyi | reverse complement strand
TAGAAAGTGATACCACGATTTCAAGTGAATATCCGGTACCTTTATTGATTATCTTAACCCTAATCTGGGAACTGTTTACAAGTAACAACCAACAGCTTCGTCGTTACACCTTATGGTCTTAAATAAAATAAATAAATAAATAAATAAATAAAATCTCTTTAACAAGTCAACAACTATCGACAATGATCTAGTGGACTTACTTTTCAACACGTCTTTTTTTTAGAACAAACTTATTCAATGAAGCAGGGGTCAGAAAAAATGGTTACGATATATGAAAATTTCTCATTTGTATTAGCAAAAAGTTGAGGAGACATTGATATAACAATGACTTAGCCAGACTTGTGTTATCAGTTTTTGGAGGTCACGTACTCACGTATTAGAATAAGAGTGCACGTGTACAATTTATCTAGCTTTGGTAAACGAAAAAGCTTATAATGTGTGTTTGGAGGAGGCTTATTAGCCTTGTGGGCTTAAATTTCTAAAATAAGTCGGCTTATATTATTAGTCTCGTTTAACATAAGCGATTTTGAAATATAAGTTTCACTTCAGAAAATGAAGCTAAAATTTTTAGTCGAGGTTTATATATAATATGTTAAATTACTTAATTAATCATTACTTTATTAACATATATTAATTTAATTATGTCTTTTTTTAATAATTTTACAATAATAAATTTCACCTTAAGCTAATTTGCCAAACAAGTTTATGAAAATAAATTTCTAGTTTTGGCTTATAAAATGAGCCCTAGCACCAGTCTATTTTGCCAAACATACTCATACGATGTGTAGTCAAAGGCAAAACTAATAAATTTATCTAGTCATAACGAGTTAAAGACAAGTAATAAGTTAACCACAGAATAAACCTCTTTCTCAGTCACGTATTTTCTCTAAAAGGTTTAAATTGGCGAGAAAACCTTCACCCCTTACATCTATTTTGAGTGCCAACTGACACATGTTAGTGACCTTTTAGTCAGGAGTTGTAATCAAACTCATGACTTGTTTCTCAAAAAGTCCTCTTAACCGGCCAACTAGGCGTTTATGATGAGGGCGTGATATCATTTGAGCAATGCTCAATCGAAAACCCGTAAGCCCTTTGTTAAAAGGAAGATCAACATACGCAATATTTAACGAGCTTGTTAACCAGTCTAATAAACTCACATTGTAAATTCATCTATTTCATATAAGATATAAGTAAATTGCCTTCATTTCATTTGTGTACGTTTTGGCTCGAATCCATGTGATACTGAAATTTTCATGTGCAAAAGGAAACACGTAGGCATCAGACAAGAATGTTCATGTTGAATAAGGGGTGTTATTCGGGTTAACCCGCTCGGGTCGGGTCAATCAGGTCGAGTCAATTCGGGTCAATACTCAACAAAACATACCCGAAATCCTACCTTGTTCAGAACACGGGTTTGGGTCAATTCGGGTCGTGTTAACTCGGGTTCGGTTCTAGGTCGTTTAAAATTTATACAATTTTGGGCCTTTTAATAAAAAAAATGAACAGTTTACATACAAATTAGAAAGAAAAAAAAATCAAATCGGGTCACTCAGGCTGACCTAAACCCGACATTGTTTATAACTCGGGTCATTCGGGTTGACCCGAATATAATTTTAACCCAATTGACGCGACCCAAATAGTCATATTCGGGTTCGAGTCCGGTCGGGTTTTATGACACTCCCAAATTATTGATTAACGTGGCTAGGTGTAGCTCGGTGAACTGACACCTAGCATCTAGGCTAGGTGTAGCTCGAATTTTACGGGATTGTGACCCGCGTGATCTGACACCTAGCATCTAGGCTAGGTGTAGCTCGGTGAACTCTTTCCCGAGGCATAACATCTATCGAGGTTGTGGTAGTATAACTACCACCACCTCATTTATGTCACAACTAACTAATTCACTAGTATTTACTCTGCCATTTATTACCCAGCTTTTCGGCATATATCGCATACTTATTCTTATGTCGGAGCTTGGTTTTGGGATAAAACCCAAAGCGAGTCTGATGCTCGTTTTTCTCTTGTGTAGGTACTTGGAGGACATTGTTTCATCTAGTCCGAAAGAACCTGCATGTAACTTATACAAGGTACAAACTTTTACTTCAACAATCATCAAAACATACAAAAATGTCAAAGCAAATTGACTCATAAATGTACACTTGCCCCCACAATCACAATCAAACCTATCTTTAAAACAAAGCCGCCCTTAATACCAATAAAAAAAAAAAAAAAAAAAAAAAAAAACAAAAAAAAAAAAACATTTTTTCCACACAATCATGATCATCAGTCATCACAACCTCATAACACACCTAAATTCCAACTTTAAAAGAAAAAAAATCAAAACTTATTCACAATAATGGACCGAGAACCTTCATCGTAAGTTACCCACTTTGTCTTCTTCCTTAGTTTTGAAAACTCAACGTTCAATTAAAAAAAAAAAAAAAAAAAAACACTCAATTTTTCTTCTTTGAGGCATTTCGTCCAACACTTTATAGTCATCTTATAAAAGTATAAAATTAAGCTTCGTTAATGCATATATATATATATATATATATATATATATATATATATATATATATATATATATATATATATATATATATATATATATATATATATATATTTTGGAAAATTGCAGGTTTGAGACAAGTGAGATGCTGGGAAGATTCTTAGCGAGTACCCATTTGATGTCGGAGTATGGAAGGTGTGTTGTTAGACGATACTTTAGTAGGCCTAAGCCTATTCGTAGGCTTAGGGTCCATTAGATTTAGGGTTTTGATTATATTAGTTTATTCTCTAAGTCATGTTCTATTATAAATAGACATGCAATCTTTTATGTAATCACAATGAATAATATACATATTTGCTATTCTTTCATGGTATCTAAGCATTAGGAAAGATCTACCACAAAAATTTTGATATCCTCGGGTCATCGGCAACGCGCCGATGATCCGAAGGGATCCCGGTTTATTTATTTTTGCATAATAAGTTTTTTTTTTCACATACCAAACTCATAAACAATATCTCACAAAATCCTAGCCGTCGTAACACACACTATGTATGTTGCCAAACCAAACAATCTGTAGAAACTAGAAGGGGAGTTGAATAGTTTCACCATTTTTATTTACGTTTTAAAATCTTTTTAGATCCTTTTTATTCTTTTTCAAAATCGTTTGATTCGAAGTTGTGTGAAATCAATTATTGATATATATGAATACAATAGATATGCATAAAGTAAAGAATAAAATAATGCAAGAAAGATAAAGGAAGAGAACAACCAAACCAAGATAAGAAGATTTATAGTGGTTCGGCCACGAAGCTCACTCTTCGCTCTACTCCACTCCTCGAGTATCACACTCGAGAGTTCATAATCACTATGTCAACAAACTCCCTTCAAGCGGAGAAAACCATACACCAATGCTTACACAAATTTACGTCACTAAGCGGAATGTCGAGTCCTAATCCTAGCTAGAACCAATCTATACAACTACATACACCACTACACGGAAGTACACCTCGTCCACTTGGGTTTATACATAATCCAAGTCTTTACACTACACTTCATGGACTTTCACCTCGTCTTAATCTTCACACACCAATATGCGGACTCACACCAAGTCCTAATCTTCACGCACCAATGCACGGACTTACACCTAGTCCTAATCTACATACAACACTTCACGGACATACACTTTGTCCAAATCCACACTAACACAACTAACATTGACTCACACACAAATCGGATACACTAATATACAACAGATGGAAATGAGAGTTTAGATTAAGAAGAGAATCGTAACACTAGTTACGTGTGTGTGATGCCAAATCTTCAACACTTCGTTTCTTGACGAATACGAGCGTTCTTCTTTTGCACTTGGACGTAGAGGGTACCAGGATCACTTATAAACACATATCAACAAGTTATTGTAATAAAAGAAGTGTGGAAGAAAGAACATAATGTTTTTGTGCAAAGAAGTGTTGTTTTTTGCAAAGAATAGTGTTGTATTTATAAGCACCAGGAGGAGGGTGAGACGGTCCCTTAAACATTGGACGGTCCCATATATATAAAGGACTGTCTACCTTCATGGGATCGTCCCATGGGACGCTCCTATTTTTGTCCTGATGTGGTGAAAATTTATCTGGTGAAAATTTTAACTGATTTTGGCGGAAAAAATAGCTGTTGAAGAATTTCAAATTCAAATTTATTTTTCTTATTAAAACATTTCTTTATAATTACAAAAATACTTTGTAAAAATATTTTGTCACATAAAAATGCGATGTTTAAGGAAAAATGACTTCTTTGATCACTTTACTAAATTGGTATTATGTTTGTTCATACCTTAAGTGATATTGTTATCGAAACGAGTTTTCTCGATTCAAAACTTAACAAGTATAGTTTTACGTAACTTGTTTTTATATTTTGTGATTATCAAAACTTATAGAGATCAAAAAATGCAAATGATGTTTTTGACATTATTTGTATTAACACAATCAATTATGTCTTCATCCAGAAAACTTTGTGTTTACTGTTGGTGATCATTGTTGTCGTCTATAGAAGTTGAAAAAAATAATCGCTCCTACCTAAAGGCAAGACAAGCCATGATGTCAAAAAAAGGTTACAAAAAAGGCGAATGTCGTCAAGCAATAAATAGCTCTTCAGCTGAATACAACTCAGCCTTCATGAAAACAAACAACAAAAAATATGAAGAAAAGAAGAAGAATAGGCTTTCAACATATAAAGAAGAAAATTATTCAAGTTTGCAACATTCATTCCAATTTGTTCGTCCAGAAGCCTCCCGTTCAAACTGTGAGGGAGTGTTAGATGATACTTTAGTAGGCCCAAGCCTATTTGTAAGATTAGGGTCCATTAAGTTTAGAGTTTTGATTATGTTAGCTTATTCCCTAAGTCATGTTCTATTATAAATAGATATGCAATCTTTTATGTAATCACAATGAATATAATATACATATTTGCTATTCTTTCATCTGCAAGGGCTAATGTTATGGGTAATGGAAGGTTTATGTGCGAAAGCTGATGGGGTGGTTTATGTTGGGTTTTGTGGTGTGCAAATGGTTGATGTGTTTGATTTATTTTTTGGGGAAGATGGGTTTGAGTGATGGTTTGTTCCAGGGTTTGGTTAAAAATGGTGATGAAGAGGAGGTTATGGTGGATGTCGGTATGCTTAGATTGTTTTTTAGTGTTTTGAACACCCCTGTTTTTCAAAACCAAATACACCTTTTTGGTCGCCGAATCTTGGGTTTGGGTCACCGGAATCTGGGCTTAAACATGAGGAAGATGAAGATGAAGATGAAGATAAAGGGTAGTAACCGGTTAAACAAGTTACATGTCAAAATACTACCTATTTGTGAATTAATTTGAATGTAAATTGCAGGTAATGGTACAATAGTGGATCTACTACCTATAATGATACACTGAAACGAGTACCTTACATTTTTATGAAAAAAAGTTTCCAAACAAGACTGCTTATGTTACCCTTCTACCAATCCAAACCAATTCTTTTTCAATCTACCAAAACGACCCACGGTGCCTAAACCTACGCATCGTGGCGCATAAAAGACTATGCATCCAGGCACATAACTATACATCCATGTGCATAGCTATGCATCTAGGCGCATATATGCACTTTTCGGTTTCATCCGATGCACTTTTTACAAGGATATATCCTGGCGCACAACTATGCTTATGCATCGAGGTGCACAAACTTATGCATCAAGGTTATGCATTGAGGTGCACGAATCTAAAATGCATCAGGCGCATAAAAGATAGGTGCATAAAGTGCACTTGGATTTGTCATTTTCGGTTTTTATGCTTATGCATGAGGTACACAAACTTATGCATGAGATGCACAAACTTATGCATCGAGGCGTATAAGATATGCATCAAGATGCGATTGGATTTGTCATTTAGATGTTAGGCGCATAACATATGGATCGAGGCGCACAAACATATGCATCGAGGTGCACAAATCTAAAACGTATGTAGGCGCACAAGTTTATGCATCGAGGTAAACAAAACTTATACATCCAAACGCAGAAGCTTAAACTGCTTAATAACTGTTGGATCTAACAGATGATTGTGAAATGTTCATTTTGGTAAAATAAATATGTGAGATCAATTTAACTTTTTTTTTCTCTTTTTATGACCATTGCCCATCATCTAACAATGAAGCTAGACTTGTGTTATCAGTTTTTGCAGGTCACGTACTCACGATATTAGACTAGAATGCACGTGTACAATTTACCTAGCTGGCTAGATTTGGTAAATGAAAAAGCTTTTGCAGATACTGTGTAGTCAAGGCAAAACTAAAGCTAGAGGGAGTGTGCATAACTCACTCACCGTCACCCTAGCTTTCTCTCTCATCTCACTCCCACTCACTATACAAAGGTAGTGGTGACACCCACTCACCATACATCCTATTTTTTTTTATTTAATTAAATACTTTATATTTATAAACTAAAAACGTAAATGTTAACGTAAACGTTTCGAAATTAAAGACGTAAATGAACGAAATTTCAAACGTCATCGTATAAACTTAAGAACTTTTATTAAAAAAAAAAACATTACATAGATAAATAAAAAACGTAAACTAAAATTAACACACACACACGTACGGAATTAAAAACAATATATAGATAAATAAAAAACATAAACTAAATTTAAACATTACGAGACAAGTGTTCGACCAAATCGGCACGAAGGTTTTGATGCGCTTGTGACGATCTAATGTACCTCACAACTTCTCGCGCTTGTTCATCGGATCATACGAGGTCATCCGGTTGATGTGCTTCTTCGAGGAACCATTTGGGAGATATCACTTTTTTTTTGTCTTGTCGAATCATATTATGTAATATGATGCATGTATACATCATATTCAGTATTTGTCTCTTTTCAGCCGTTTTGCGGGAGTGACTAGCATAGCTCATTTCTTCTTCAGAACACCAAACGCTCGTTTTACATCTTTCCTTGCCGATTCATGCATTCTCTTATACCTTATTCGCTTATGGTCATCATCAGATGGCTATGGAATCGTCTTAACGAGTGTCGCCAATTTCGGATATATCCCGTCAACAAGATAATATCCCCATGAGTATGTAACGCCGTTAACCACAAATGAAATCTCTAGTGCTTTTCCTTGTTTCAGATCGTTAAATAAAGGGGATTGCTGCAGAACGTTGATTTCGTTGTTAGACCCATAAACACCAAAGAAAGCATGTCATATCCATAAATCCTGTGACGCAACAGCTTCCAACAAAATGAATGGATTTGAACCACTCACATTCTGTACAGTCAAGGCTTCCTAACATCCCTGGAAACCCATGTACCTTTTCATGATGCTGATAAAGCTTAACAACATCAGTCATAGTCGGTTTCCTCAAATACTCTGGTCCAAAAATTTCCATAACAGAAGTACAAAAATTGTCAAAAGATAGACGAGCAGTTTTCACACTCATTTGTAGATATCCGTTTAAAGCATCAGGAACCGAACCGTATGCCAATTGACGAATTGCGGCGGTGCACTTCAACAAGGGTGAAATGCCTTCTTTTCAAGTACAATCGACATTATCACTAAAGTATGGACAATGAATAGTTACCACCCGAACTATCCAGTTGAAAAGAGATCGATTCATTCGGAACCTCTTTCGGAATGTGTATGCATAGTAGAACGGGTTCTCACTAAAATAGGCGGTGACTAAACGGTCATGAGCACCATAACGATCTCGCTATACGAGGTTTCTCTTCGGTCGATTTGATCGTCGTAGATTCCTAATAAACGTCACCGCTTTTCCAATAAAATTAACGTTCCGACTTTCGATTTCTTCTTCTTCTGAGTCAGTCTACATAAACACTTTGGAATTCATTTTGATAATGAGGAGTGAAGTATATTTGTTGAAGTAAGAATATATAGAAGATGTGTATAAAATGGTGAGATTCTGGGGTCTTGGGTGTTAGAAATTTTATTTATTTATTTATTTTATAAGCACCAATCGTAAACCTGCAAATTGGGTCCCGCCTCTCAGAGCTACAGTGTTTGGTGAGTTACTCACCATAAGGCTCAAGTTTGGTCATGAGTTTATAAATGGGGCGTGGCACTCACGTTGTAAGTGAGTCACTCACTCTCAAAAATCCTTCCACTCCCACTAGTCTAATGTAAATTTATATAATCATGAAGAGTTAAAGACAAGTAATAAGTTAATCAATCTGTTTATATATCTTAACCACGTAATAAACCTCATTTGATGTCACTTATTATTTTCAAAATGTTTAAATCAGCGAAAAAACCTTCGCTCCATGCATCTCTTTGAGTGCCGACTGACCCTTCCTAAGGACACAGTCTCAAGCAATTAACACATGTTAGTGACCTTTTAGCCGGGAGTTGTAATCGAACTCATGACTTGTTTCTTCAAAAGTCCTCTTAACCAGTCAACTAGACTTTTGTGATGAGGGTGTGATATCATTTGAAGTTTGAACAATGCTCAATCGAAAACCCGTAAGCCCTTCCTTAAAAGGAAGATCAACCTTCGCAAAGTTTAACGAGCTTGTTAACCAGTATAATAAACTGTTGGTTTTATAGACAAAATAATAATAGTCGTGTGTTAGGATCGAACTTGAGATCACGGGATTGCACACAATACGTATGAAGAGAAAAAGTAATAATTATTTATAAAATGTTATAATTAATTATTAAACACAAAATAAATAATAGTAATTAGTATTTAATGATTAATGACTAATTATTTATTAAACGAAGATTAGGAAAGTAATACTAGACAAAACATGGAAACAAAAGAAGGTTCCGGAAACCCCTAGGGGATCCAAAACCGATCGGCAAGGGGGGGGGGGGGGGTTACCCACCTCCTTTGTGCCTTGAGCTCCAAGTTTTGTATAGTATATAAGCAAACCCAAGATGCATGTTTTTCTCATAACTTGTACACACACATCTTGGTGTTTTTTTCTCTCCTCTCTTTTCCTTGGTCGATCCATCAAAACAAACCCCTTAGGGTTTCGATTTTCATAGATCTAAAAAAGGTTTTGCGTTTATTACTTGCATAAACTTTTTCTTGAATTAGTACGTGTGTACAAGAACGTGAATCAAACACACTATTGTTTGATTCTTGGATTGAATTACAAAAGAGGTAAGGAGTAATTCTTGTAATCCATATAAACCCTAATTAGGGTTCTTGTTCCGGAAGATTGCTTTTGATTCTTGTTCGGGCTAGAATCACAAAGGTATGTTTACTATTTAATTATTGATTAATTAATTACATGTTATTCGATCTTGTTATAATTGCTTCCGCTATGCTCACTTTGATGTACTTGGTTTATTTATATGAATGTCATGATATAATAATTCCAACATAAACTTACATTGATTTAAATAAACTCTCTATTTCATATAAGATATAAGTAAATTGGCTTAGGGTGCGTTTGGTTTTCTTCTAAGGGAATCAAACTATCACTATGAAAGTGATAGTTTGTGTTTGTTTAGAATGTCTGGGCCCACAACTATGACTATGAAAGTCTAATATATTCTATACTCCATATACAACTCTTGAGGGGGGAATGGATCTTTTATAGTTGAGGGATCCACCACTACTATCAAACTCATACCCATTATCATTCCTCGCAGCATACCAAACGCACACTTAATTTCATTTGTGTACGTTTTGACTGGAATCCATGTGATAGAATTTGTACTGAAATTTTCATGTGCGGACAATCCGGACATAATCAACCAAAAAGAAACACGTAGGTATCAGACAAGAATGTTGATGTTGATTAACTTGTACTTTTTGAATACGTAGTATTTATCTACCAACTTAGATGTGTTAGACAATTTATGCGTAACATAATTAATTCCAATGTTTTTGAAATCGATAACATTTGCATGCGTTTTACTTACCGGTATTTATATCTACACATAAAAAGTGATCGAACCAAAAAGGGGTTTGACTTGCCGGTATTTATGTGAGCGATATGTCTCTAATCAAGGCATTGTAGGTTTAAGTCTCGTCAGAGACAAATGTGTGAAATAGTATATGATAGAGGTGTTTCTGAGTTTTCTTTTAAAATAAAAAATAAAAAAAACGTGGCGGATATGAATGCAAGTTGCCCATTTGGCCGCCCCTTTAAATTATTTGTTCTAATCTTTTATACATCATGCCTGATTCATCGATCTAAATTCTTATGACTGAACGCATGACACATATAGAAATGATTAGAACATCGTTTTGAAATTTGAAAAACCATGTGATCAAAGAACATAAAACACGTTGTTTGTTTGTTTGTTAAGAAACTCTCAGTCTGAATATGCTTCGTACATCTGAATTTGAATTTATGACGGAAAACTCGGAATCTAAATCAAATAATGTTGTTTGTTCTTTCAAATGTCTAAATGATTAGAAAAAAATAAATAAATAAAATAACATAAAAAAATAAAAAACCTTGTTAAGAGCTAGTAAGATCCTCTTATAAGTTTTGTTGGGCAAGAGGTTTAAGTGATATTTCTTTCTTTCTTTAGCTAAGGGTTTAGTGGGTACCATATTTGTTAATGCCTTTTAATTGAGAGAGTTACGTAGCGTTTGGTATGTCATAATCAAAGAGAGAATGAAAAAGATTATTACGATGGAATGAGAAAATGTTGTTTGTTCATATTTATGTAATGGCGAAATTGTTTTGGTTTTTAAGAGTTTAAAATTTCAAAGGATTGGTTGATTGATGTTTTTGCACGTAATGGTTAAATAGGCTCGACCGAAGTTTACACACTATAAGATGGGTATAAGGATGGCAACGCATTAAATTGTGGCCTTAGAGAGACAACATTCTGTCTTAACGCTCGTTTGTGTGTAAATTAGACTTACCGAACAACCATTACACGTACACTGTCATCTTAAGGGTGAATTATCCACAATTCTACAATGATTATCCGAAACACTAAGCTTTCGGGCTTATGCAAAAGTACGATATAGTGGACGATAATTGATGGTAATTCTTTAATTGGTGAACCCGATACCTTAATCAAAACTTTGTTATTTTACTCTTAACAAATTGGTAATAAAATATTTTGTAAAACCAATGTTATGAAGTTGTATGCATGCTTCTTCATACATTATTTTGATCACATCAAAATATTAATACCCTTATAAAATTAAGTCAAATGCCATCTAATTAAGAACACTTGAAGTTGTAATTTATGTCATGTGAGAACTTGACGAGATTACAATGGAGAGGTAAATTTCATAAATTCATTGCTAGCAGATCAACTGATGTCATGGATTTGTGAGTTTGCAGTTTTTAAGTTAGAAGACTTAAATTGAGTAGTAAGTGAGATCTTGGACTCAAGGCATTAAGATGAGGACTAAACATGCTTACAATACAAATGTTTTGTGATTGTAAATCCCATATATCTAGGAATTGGACAAATGTTATGCCAATTACTTGTACGACAAGTTACCTCATATTATACTTTCATTACTAGCAGATCAACTGATGTGATGAAACTATGTTTATGGAGGATCCTAGTTTTCAAGATTATTCTATGGATATTATTTCCTTGGGTATTTTAATTTTCTTGAAAAATTGTATTATCAAAAATACTAATGTTTTGAACTTTCTTTATCTGTAGAAATGGCTTAAACTGATAACACCAACTTTCGTTCGGTGTTCAAAACTTATTTTGAACGAGAAAAATTGACTGGCTCAGAAAATTTCAATGATTGGTATCGTTCACTTATGATTGTCCTGCGAGTGACGGGTCAACTTGAAATCTTGAAAACGCCTTGTCCTGCTGAACCTGAAGGCGTGGCAGCTACTGATGCTGCTAAGGCTAAATGGAATCTTGATTGTAAAGAACATATTGATGTGGCCGCAATGATGTTAGGGGCAATGTCCACACCTCTTCAAAGGCAGTTTGAAGAGTATTTCCCCATGAACATGATTGATGAACTCAAGAAACTATATGAGAAACCATCAAATGTAGAGATTTACGATTTGATGGAGGCTCTACATGGTTGTAAGCAGGGTGATGGTGAACCTGTGAGTGCTCATGTGTTAAAGATGAAAAGTTTCATGGATCAACTACAAACACTTAAGAAACCCTATGACAATGATATGGATGTGAACTTAATCAATAGATCCCTTAACAAGGATTTTAATGGTTTTGAAAGGAACTTCAATATGCATTGCGTGGGGAAGACAGTAAGTGAATTGCACGCACTGCTCATTGATTATGAGAAAGGGTTGACACCGAAGGCTCCTACGCCCCAAGTTCTTGCTATACAAGGGGGTAAAATTAACAAGCCAAATGCAAACAAGAAGAAGGGTAAATGAAAGAAGAAGGCTGATAAGAATAAGCAGGTTATGGCTTATCAACCACCTCAACCTAAGAAGAACCCTCCTGTGAAGAATAATCCAAAGAAGGATCAAGGATGCCATTACTGCAAGGTGATGGGTCACTGGAAGAGGAATTGTCCTCTTTATCTCGATGACTTGCGAAACAATAAGGTTAAGAAGACTGGGCACATGGACGCCAGCACTTCAGGTAACTTATTTGTCATTGAATTATTTACTTTATCTCATAAATTAAACTCCTGGGTATATGATACTGGATGTGGTATTAATATTTGTAATACACTGCAGGGGTTTAGAGAGGAAAGAAGACTAACTTATGGGGAGCAATTTCTGCATGTGGGAAATGGAGCACAAGCAGCAGTTGAAGCCATAGGAATGTTTGATTTAGTTTTACCTTCGGGTTTAGTACTTTGTTTAAACAATTGTCATTATGCACCTTCTATAATTAGAGGTGTTGTTTCCTTTTCATGTTTGTTGGATCTTGGTTTTTCTCATACTATTGATGGCAATAAAATTTCTGTTTCTTTAAATGGTGTATTTTGTTTTAATGGTGTTGCTGTGAATGGTGTGTTTGAAATTGATATGAATAATTGTGTGACTTCCAACAATAATAATAATTCGATGTACAACATAAGTAAGAGAATGAAGTATGACTTGAATTCGTCTTACCTTTGGCACTGTAGACTTGCCCATATAGGCAAGACTCGCATGCAAAAGCTGCAACGTGAAGGGCTTTTGAATAATATCAATGATGAGTCATTTGATAAATGTGAGTCTTGTATTTCTGGGAAGATGACGAAGAAACCTTTTCACAGTAATATGGAAAGAGCTTCAGATCTACTTGGTTTGATACATACGGATGTATGTGGACCACTTAGACATGTGTCAAAGAGAGGTGCTGTTTACTTCTTAACTTTTACAGATGATTTCAGCCGTTATGGTTATGTTTATTTACTTAAACATAAACATGAGGTGTTTGAAACATTTAAAGGTTTCAAAGCAGAAGTAGAATTGCAATTGGAAAAGAAGATTAAAGCTCTTCGTTCTGATCGAGGTGGTGAATACCTTAGTCAAGATTTTAAAGATTTCTTAACTGAGAATGGAATTGTCCAGAATCTCACATCTCCATATACTCCACAACAAAATGGTGTATCTGAGAGAAGGAATCGTACATTGTTGGACATGGTTCGATCAATGTATAATCTTACTAATCTTCCTTTGTCTTTTTGGGATTATGCTCTTGAATCAGCTGTTCGTATTTTGAATATGGTTCCCACCAAGAAGGTTGATAAGACACCATATGAGATATGGACTGGAAAAGCTCCGAACTTGTCTTATTTAAAGGTCTGGGGTTGTGAGGCGTATGTTAAACGTGACTCACAAGATAAACTCCAACAAAGATCTGTCAAATGCATTTTTGTAGGATACCCAAAGGAAACAATGGGTTACTACTTTTACTACCCACCTGAGAACAAAGTGTTTGTTGCTAGATATGGTGATTTTCTTGAAAGTGATTTTGTGACTCAAGAAATCAGTGGGAGAGTATATGATCTGGAAGATGATCTAAATAATGCATTACCTTCAGAAAACACTAGCACACTTCCTATAGAACCGGAAAGTCTGGGTCCTCCACCGGAAGTTGAAGTAATTCCCATTCGCAGATCTTCAAGATCTGTGAAAGCTCCTGACCGTCTATGTCTTAATTTAGAGGTCGATGAGTATACACTAGGGGATCTTAATGAACCTACTAGTTATAGAGCTGCCATTAATAGACCTGAAAAAGTTAAATGGAAAGCTGCTATGGATGGGGAAATACAATCCATGCATGATAATGAAGTCTGGGAAGAAGTTGACTTACCTCCTGGTGCCAAGGTAGTTGGAAGTAAGTGGCTCTACAAAATTAAGACTGACATGGATGGATATGCACACATTTATAAGGCTCGTCTAGTTGCTAAAGGTTTTACTCAAACTTTTGGAATTGATTACGAGGAGACGTTTTCTCCTGTAGCAGACATAAGAGCTATAAGAATTCTCATAGCTATAGCAGCGTACTATGACTATGAGATTTGGCAAATAGATGTGAAAACCGCTTTCTTAAATAGTCATCTAGATGAAGACATCTATATGGCACAACCAGAAGGGTTTGAAAATCCAGAATTTCCAAATCGTGTATGCAAGCTTAAAAGGTCCATTTATGGATTAAAGCAAGCATCACGACAATGGAACAAGAGATTTGATGCTGAGATCAAAAAGTTTGGATTCACTCAAAATCTTGATGAGCAATGTGTGTATCACAAAGCTAGTGGGAGTGATAATGTAATTTTCCTAATTCTTTATGTAGATGACATATTGATCATGGGAAAAGACATTCCAAGTTTGCAAAAGGTTAAGGCATATCTTGGAAAGTGCTTTTCTATGAAAGATTTAGGAGAAGCTGCATACATTCTGGGAATCAAAATCTATAGAGATAGATCAAGGCGGTTAATTGGATTAAGTCAAAGTGTTTACATTGACAAAATATTGAAAAGATTCAATATGCAAAATTCCAAGAAAGGATATTTGCCGATGGAAGTAAAACATGGCTTATGTAATGAGTTTTGTGCTTCAACACCTGCTGAGGTGGCTCGCATGAGTAAAGTTCCTTATGCTTCGGCTGTAGGATCTATTATGTATGCGGTTAAGTGCACAAGGCCAGATGTGGCGTTTGCTCAAAATATTACCAGTCAATTTCAATAGAATCCAGGTGATAAACATTGGATTGCTGTTAAGCATATTCTTAAGTATTTGAGGAATACAAAAGATATGTTTTTGGTATATGGTGGAGATCCAGATGCAGAACTTTGTGTTACAGGTTTCTGCGATGCATCCTTTCAAAGTAATAAAGATGATTCGAAGTCTCAGACGGGTTATGTCTTTGTTATCAATGGAGGAGCTGTAGACTGGAGGAGCAAGAAGCAGAGTACAATTGCGATGTCTGCAACAGAAGCTGAATACATTGCTGCTTCAGAAGCTGCTATGAAGGCTGTTTGGATTAGGAAATTCGTTTCTGGGCTTGGTGTTATGCCTTCAATTGAATTACCTATTAATATGTATTGTGACAATTCTGCTGCAATCATATTTGCCAATGAACCTGGAGTCATGAGAGGCACCAGACATTTTCTACGGAAGTATCACTTTGTTCGTGAAAAGGTTAACGAAGGTGAAATAAATCTGCTGAAAGTTCACACAGATGATAACTTAGCTGATCCATTCACTAAGGCTTTGGCGAAAGAGAAGCTTAATGAATTAGCCAATGGAATTGGACTTAAATTAGCTAGTAGTTTCATGCATAACTGTGATTAGTATTTGGATAAAGGATATTGTAAACAATTATTATTTTAATGAAATAAAGTATGTTGGTATGTTTATTTCTATTGTTAATTATTGTTGTCCTATTTTTGCATGTTTAAATCCATGAATAAAAGTTATTCTAAATTGTCCGTTGTCAGTTAATAATATGGGAATATTATTAAATTAAGACAAATCTGAAGTTGGTATAATATACTTAGAGTATATTGATGCGTAGTCATGCCATTTCAGACGATATTCGATGATACTGAATATAGGACTTATCCCAACTATATGATGTTACTTTATGGATCTTGTCATTAAGTAAATCATAAGAAGTTATCCTTAGACTTGAGATACAAGATAACGGTCATGAATGTAGTACATTTTTGTGGAACAACTTAACGCTATACGTAACTGGTAGTCATAAGGGTTGTTTTTGGAAGTGTTACAAAGTTTGTGTGTTTTGCTTGTAATCAATAAAGAATTTGTTCCTTCAAATTAATTTTTGGAGTTTAATACTGTTGGGCCCCTCGTAGGGTTGTCAAGGTGTTTGCGTGGCCACGCCCAAGGTCTTTCCTGAAAGGTTCAGAAGATTTGGTAATCTTGTCAATTTCTAACAACGAGAAACATAATGGTTAATTAAGGAATGACCTAGATCCATATCCTTATTTAACATGATATTAGAAACAAAAGGATAATAATAATGAGAAATCATTAAAAGGTTTTCCAGGAGCCTTACTCAAGTTGTACTAGAGGCATCGGCGTGTGGCAAGACGCTAACCGATGTGATCACACTATTATGATATGTCTAAGTGGGAGCTGTTGGTTTTATAGACAAAATAATAATAGTCGTGTGTTAGGATCGAACTTGAGATCACGAGATTGCACACAATACGTATGAAGAGAAAAAATAATAATTATTTATAAAATGTTATAATTAATTATTAAACACAAAATAAATAATAGTAATTAGTATTTAATGATTAATGACTAATTATTTATTAAACGAAGATTAGGAAAGTAATACTAGGCAAAACATGGAAACAAGAGAAGGTTCCGGAAACCCCTAGGGGATCCAAAACCAATCGGCAAGGGGGGGGGGGGTTACCCACCTCCTTTGTGCCTTGAGCTCCAAGTTTTGTATAGTATATAAGCAAACCCAAGATGCATGTTTTTCTCATAACTTGTACACACACATCTTGGTGTTTTTTTTTTCTCTCCTCTCTTTTCCTTAGTCGATCCATCAAAACAAACCCCTTAGGGTTTCGATTTTCATAGATCTAAAAAAGGTTTTGTGTTTATTACTTGCATAAACTTTTTCTTGAATTAGTACGTGTGTACAAGAACGTGAATCAAACACACTATTGTTTGATTCTTGGATTGAATTACAAAAGAGGTAAGGGGTAATTCTTGTAATCCATATAAACCCTAATTAGGGTTCTTGTTCCGGAAGATTGCTTTTGATTCTTGTTCGGGCTAGAATCACAAAGGTATGTTTACTATTTAATTATTGATTAATTAATTACATGTTATTCGATCTTGTTATAATTGCTTCCGCTATGCTCACTTTGATGTACTTGGTTTATTTATATGAATGTCATGATATAATAATTCCAACATAAACTTACATTGATTTAAATAAACTCTCTATTTCATATAAGATATAAGTAAATTGGCTTAGGGTGCGTTTGGTTTTCTTCTAAGGGAATCAAACTATCACTATGAAAGTGATAGTTTGTGTTTGTTTAGAATGTCTGGGCCCACAACTATGACTATGAAAGTCTAATATATTCTATACTCCATATACAACTCTTGAGGGGGGAATGGATCTTTTATAGTTGAGGGATCCACCACTACTATCAAACTCATACCCATTATCATTCCTCGCAGCATACCAAACGCACACTTAATTTCATTTGTGTACGTTTTGACTGGAATCCATGTGATAGAATTTGTACTGAAATTTTCATGTGCGGACAATCCGGACATAATCAACCAAAAAGAAACACGTAGGTATCAGACAAGAATGTTGATGTTGATTAACTTGTACTTTTTGAATACGTAGTATTTATCTACCAACTTAGATGTGTTAGACAATTTATGCGTAACATAATTAATTCCAATGTTTTTGAAATCGATAACATTTGCATGCGTTTTACTTACCGGTATTTATATCTACACATAAAAAGTGATCGAACCAAAAAGGGGTTTGACTTGCCGGTATTTATGTGAGCGATATGTCTCTAATCAAGGCATTGTAGGTTTAAGTCTCGTCAGAGACAAATGTGTGAAATAGTATATGATAGAGGTGTTTCTGAGTTTTCTTTTAAAATAAAAAATAAAAAAAACGTGGCGGATATGAATGCAAGTTGCCCATTTGGCCGCCCCTTTAAATTATTTGTTCTAATCTTTTATACATCATGCCTGATTCATCGATCTAAATTCTTATGACTGAACGCATGACACATATAGAAATGATTAGAACATCGTTTTGAAATTTGAAAAACCATGTGATCAAAGAACATAAAACACGTTGTTTGTTTGTTTGTTAAGAAACTCTCAGTCTGAATATGCTTCGTACATCTGAATTTGAATTTATGACGGAAAACTCGGAATCTAAATCAAATAATGTTGTTTGTTCTTTCAAATGTCTAAATGATTAGAAAAAAATAAATAAATAAAATAACATAAAAAAATAAAAAACCTTGTTAAGAGCTAGTAAGATCCTCTTATAAGTTTTGTTGGGCAAGAGGTTTAAGTGATATTTCTTTCTTTCTTTAGCTAAGGGTTTAGTGGGTACCATATTTGTTAATGCCTTTTAATTGAGAGAGTTACGTAGCGTTTGGTATGTCATAATCAAAGAGAGAATGAAAAAGATTATTACGATGGAATGAGAAAATGTTGTTTGTTCATATTTATGTAATGTAATAATTCATTACAAGGAATGACTCATTACACCAAAATCATTCCTTAGGGGCCCCCTACTTTTTTTTCATTACATCCCGTAATAGAATCAAAATTACATAAAACTCCACCATTAACTAACCATATTAATGAAATTTCTCATCAATAATGGGCATTTTAGTCTTTTTATTATGATTTCATTACGTCTTATCAAACAAACCAAACATAATAAATAATGGTAATGACTCATTACATTACACCACTTATTCCATTACATCGGTCATTCCATTCATTTAACATTTTATTTCGTCCTACCAAACGAACCCTTAATTTTTTATCCTTTGTAGATATAGAGGGAATAAAGAATTTTTATGAGCCCTACCTAAAATAATAATAATAATAATAAATGGCAAGTGGATCCAATCTCTTCACTAAGAAAAAAAGAAACGTCCCCTTAAACCTCTTCTTAATGCATCTAAACGGGGGTTAAAAACAAACACCCTTAATTGTCAAAAGCTCTTAACGGTCCAGATTTATAGGCTATTAATAGGTATTAAGTGATTTAATTTAGAAGACAAACACAACCTTTAGAGACATGTGACATGTTTGTTACGTACATTATTTAGTTTTGCATCTTTGTTTTTATGTTACAAAAATGGATATGTCTTGAACTAAATAATACCATTCCATGCCAAACTGATTACAAAACAACAAAAGAAAAAGATAATGTTAACTAAGCTGACCGACATACTTTTATTGTTATTCATTAATCTCCCTAGTAAAACAATAGTTATAAACTCATAATTTTGTATCATGCTTATTGGTAACAAGTTATAAACTCATTATTTTGTATTATGCTTTATTGGTTACAAAACTATATACAGTTACTGTCATTTCCAATGGTAAATAGCACAAGCACAAAGGCAGTTGGTGCAGAGTATATTCGAAGTCTCACTTTGACTACATCAACACCCATTACATTAAACGTTTACTATTTTTTTAAGTCCAATTAATGCAACTGTATCCAGCTTATTAAGTAGCCAAGCATGATATAACTCACCTTCTAACTATTATAAGCACATCGGTCGCCGTTTCCTAAGGGTTGAAACTTGAAAGTAGACATTTCAGCACTACGAATCCTACCCCGACAGTAGCTGCAAAAGCTCTCTAATACACATTCTCCTACTTCATCCTTCTAACTTATTCTCCTACACACAGAACGACAAACGACCAATTTTCTTTGATTATCTGTTCTCTCCATTTTTTACTCATGTACGATCTTGTGGTTAGAATATTAGTCTGGAAAAAGGGATATTTCATTACTCTTGCTTATGTAATGTTACAATTCATATGCTTGTCACCTTGTTACCAAACTTATCTGCACCGGTTTTTTGTTTATGTTCTTTTTTATGTCATTAGCTTAAATACATCATGCAGACCACGTAACAAAGATATATATGTAGTGCTTAAAATTAATGTAACAGTGAAGGTGAATCAAAATAAGACACAGAACAACACAACAAACAGCACCCAAGGCAAAAAAAAAAAAAAAAAAAAAAAAAAAAAAAAAAGGTCATACTGCAAACAGGAAAATCATCTTCCCAATTAAATAACGAGTATACTGGAAAAGCGTTAAGCTTTTAATACCAACAAAGTTCCAACCAAGAATGTGTCTTGGTTCAAATGGCAAATATGAGTCCGCCATTCATAACAAAACATAACTACACCATCCCTGCTTTCTAGTTATACGTAATTATGTTCCCCAAATTTCTCATATGCACCCCCCGCTTGTCACCAAAATGTGTGTCAAAAACTCGTGTTTTCCTTTAAGCAACACAATTGTCAATTCAATCGGTCTGTAACTTCTTCAGCCAAATGTGAGATCAGATGTTGATGCCGATGCTACAATGCAAATTTGACTTTGGTGTGCCATGTATATCAACTAGCTTCTGAATCCTTTTAAAGGTAAACTAATCTTCAAATATCTTTGGAAGACTCTCCCATTGGTTCGTCAGGTTTAGCTTTCACTCTTTTGTAAAACAAAAGATATGCTGCCGATGTCCTGATGTCACCTTCACTTACCGGAGTTACATGAGAATCGTCAAAATGATACCATTCGTCTTTTTCAACCAACTACAAAAAGTATATAGAAGCCCAAACGTTTAGGGGAAAAGATATCGATAAAATAAACGTGGCAGATTGGGATGTTAGCTTTTTACCTTTGCATATGCAGAGTAATGACCGCCACCAAGGCCACCATAATGATTGCTAATAGCATACAGCTCATAAACGCTAGATCCACTAGACGGATCTTTACTTTTGACATATTTGCTTAAATCAAGATTGTGAATCGGAAAATTAACAAAGGTGTCCAGTTTGTTTTTCAAGAATCGGCTGTATGAGAATCGTTTGAGATGGAAGACTATAATTTCAGGCAGCCTCCACAAGTCGAGTTTCTTGGTTGCTTGTTGATGTTCCTTGCAACCAGGGCAATACCTGCAATAACCAACAAACGCTAATAACTAACATATTCCTAAAAAAACTGATTATTTGGAAACAAGTGTCTCATATTCTAGCAATTAATCATCATACCACATATCATCAGGTCCTAGAGGTTCTTCCTTCAAGAATGCATCGAGACAAGAAAACAGCGAAATAGATTCTGGCTTAGTTTTCTTAACCATAACACCAGATTTATGCACTACGGGAAGATCCTTGAGGTAGCTTGCATCATACAAATCGCGTTCCTTTTCAGTCCAGTCAAGTATAACCTTCACAATTTTGGTAGATTTTATAACTGTATCCTTTGAAATAGGTTTGCAACCCACACCCCTATCATCCGTTAGACATAAACTCAACGACAATTCACCACTATGTGTTTCTTTCAAATCTTTGTCATCTGATGAGTTACCAACTTCAGTATCCATCTTACATTCACTGGTGGATTCCTCAATACCTTCTGAGGCAGAGCCATTTACTTTAATGCCCACACTCCTGCTTGACGACGAAAAAGCTTTCCTTTTAAGTGGAGCCAGAACTCTGTTAACAGCTACCTCAATATCGAGGCCATTTTTAGCACCCTCTAAATAGGTAACCAAGGGTGTCAAAAATCTCTTTCTTTCACTTGGATTCGAGCTGTAAAAAAACATCCATTATAACCATATTACAAAGAGCTGTAAGAGAATTAAAAATATGAATACCAAAATGGATAACTTACTTTTCCAGAAACCGGTGGCATATCTCTAGCTTGGGAAATTCAGCTTGTTTTCTGGAAAGCCTGTAGGCTACAATGCATTCATCATCTTTAATTGAATGCAACGAATCCGCACTATCCAAGTAACGATATATCTGGTAATCATATGCCTACACATCCATGTGAACAATTTAGATGAAAAATTTGTTAGATGAGATCTTGAATAACGCAGTAACAATCAACAAGTATTACCTCTGCAAGAATCAGGGTTTCATCACTTCCAACACAGCATGCAGTACCCAAAGCCTGATACAGATCCTTGCAGCAACCATGTTTTATGATATTAACGGTAAATGGCATTGGCAAACTGCTTCCATCTCCATAAAATACAGTTACCGTCATTGAACGAGTAGCTGTTGAAGGCAGTGGCAATGACAAGTACATGAACGGGTCAAATGTGATTGAGATTTTGTGACAAACTGGACAAACCAGCGTTGACTTATATTGACCCTGAGAAAAAAAATTCCACCACGTTCAGCTTGTAAGTAACGAACAGTAATATACATGTGATAAGAATTCGACTCATGTACACTGATCAAAATATTAAACAGCAATATATGAGGGATTAAGGCAAGTAGCAAGTTTATGAGCAGGCATGCACCTGACAGACATCCACTACAATCGAATCATTTCGAGCTTTGTGATAGCTCCAAAACTCATTCGCAACCTCCTCATCAGGGCGATCATCTGAGTCCTTGGTCTCAAAATAAGGCTTCTGCTTGACACGGTTCAGATCTTCATGCAACCCATCCAGCAAGAATGCCAGAAGTTCCTATAAAAAAAGGTACACCATCTTATTAGCACAAAATATAAAACCAGCTTCAAAAGAAAGAAGTTTAAAAAGCTAATGCAGTACTTACTTGAGAATCATGCTGATTATATCCACTAAATTGTGGGGCAAACCGAGCAAGTTTTCCTTTAAAAGCACGAGGAGGAACCGCAATTTTACCAGAAGACCATAGTTTTCTCAACAACTCACCAAATGCAATTGCAAGTTCGCCCTGAACATAAAGCAGAAACTTAAAATCCATAACGCATTGTAAAAAGTATCACTGCACAGTGCACAAAACATTTAAAATAGCCACATACACGCATTCCTAAAGGATTCTGCTTGTTGATCTCTTCTGTGTAATCCTGCAGAAAATATTCCACAAGCGGCGGAGTATGCACTAAACATTGAAGCGCACTATTCATGAAACAAGTGTTTCCCAAATTCTGTAGTCCTGCTAAGCCTCTGTCTCCTTGTGGAGCAGTCCTCACAGTTTCACGTACATCTTCCATATCTGTAGATACTGAGCCTAAACTACTTCCTTGGTACAAACTAGAGCCGTAATGTGGTCCATAACCGTTAGACAAACTTGGGCCACCGGCTATTGTGAAAGATGATCTTGGTGGTTCCATGGAAACCAAAGCTAACTCATTTCCAGTAGAATCCATGCCTAATTTAGGGCGTATAATTTCATTAGTGTGTACTTCTAAAAGAATCTGCCAAAAAAATATACAGATTAGTACGAAGTATATGTATAAAACAGGATTAGTAATAGGATAGTGTAGGTTAGACTCACACGCTGATCCATTTGCAGGTTAGACTCCTCCAGTGTTTGATTTGAATCAGGCAATTTCGGCAAAGTTATCTCTTTGCCTTCATCAAATAAGTCCACGATGATTACCTTTTTCGAATCAAGAAAGCAAAATGATGAGAACAGAATGGAGAGAATTAACCGGTACATTAAGCTAATTTTTTATCAAATCATCAGGTTCAAACCTTCTTTTGGTCTACCCCTTTGAGTATTGATACTTGCTCATAAAGATTCCGTAATGAGGCCTATATAGCAATGCAAAGGTCAATAATAATATTATTCCCACAAAAATACTTAACTTCGCCTAAAAGATATATTGTTGAAGATCAAAAAAGATTTAGTACCTTTTTGCTTATGTGTATGATTGTTTCACTCTTGTCTCTTGAATCAACCAACTTCAGAGCTAGAGGATAGACCTCAACCGACATCTGCCCCTGTTCACCAAGAGATATCATCTTCCTTGGTAAAGCTGGTCCTCCTTTGTACCTAATGGATAAACTAAGCATGAAAAAGGATATCGACAAACCATGTAGAATGCTGATATATGACAGTTAACATCTATTATAAAATATCTACAAAACTTTTTTTGTGATTTCTCATTTTCTAAAATGTGATGACTGTACGTAATATCTCGAAACAGTATTTACACATACAAGGATGATTAGATAATAAGTTTCTATTACGAAAAGTGATGTACCATCCATGAAGCTTGTCCCAAGCTCCTTGAGGAACTAAAACATAATCACTTCCTTCAAGAAGCGTTCTAGAAAGCTGTAGATCAGTCCCATCACGCCCACCTTCATTTGCGAGTAGATCTGTGTTATCAATTGGTCCCGGTCTCGCTCGTGCTCTTGTCAATGGTGAATCATCGGTATCAATAGAAATCTCTTTGAACTGAGATTCACCAGTTTCCTCACCAACATAAGTCTGCCATTTCGAAAACCACCTGCTTATCAAAAAGAATGTTACTGTATGCTCCAGTAGATAATCAGCTAAAAATTTCCCCCCCCCCCCCCCCCCCCCCCCCCCTAGAACACCCTGGACAGTCTCAATACAATAAACTGCTGATACAGCAAACCTTTTTTACATCAGAGATCAAAATTTTTTGTTTTTTTTTTTGGAAAGACATTATATATTAACTATAAATAAAAGCTAGCAAGAAGCTAGATTACATCAATGGCGCTACCAACCAAATTGATTCTAAACTTGAGATTTAGAAGTTGTACTAGGAGGCATGCCCGCCCTACCCGCCCGTGAGGCACATTACATAGTGAAATTATCAGCAATGTGGTATAAAACCCGGTAGGCCTACCCGCCCGTGAGGGATGGCAACGGACCAAGAAATAACTGTTTCCTATAGGGATGAGCATTTAAACCCGCATCCCGAAACCAAACCGGAACCATACCGATTCCCGATATATGGTACGGCACCGGGATTACGAAATAAGGTGAAAAATAAATCGGGACCACTAATTCGGTACGGGGACCAGTACCAAATCGGGAAACTAGTATTTAACAAATTGATATTTATGTACTAGGAATTTAACAAATTGAGATGGTGTTTTATTATTCTGATTTCACTGTTAGTGTGCCAATCATGGTTTTCTGCTTTCGCTGCGTTTCAAACCCACAGATTTACCCATGGGCAAAACATTGTACGAGTTCCCATTGCCCAAGGGTGCCATCCCAAACCCCATGGATTAGTCAGCCTTTACATACAAAGACGAAACTCGTAAACTTAGTATTCAACAAGACAATGCATGTTGTTAAAAGGCATGTATCATCAAGATCAATAATAAATAAAAGAATAAAAGTATAAACAGACCTATTGGAAAGAACAAAAAACAAGTTGCCTTCCTTAAGATTCAACTCCGCTTTTTGAGTTTCTTCTTTCACAATCCTTCTTTCGTCTTCTGGAGTGCACGGCAAGCAAAGCGATTCATTCTCCATCATCGAGTTGCCAGAATCAGGAATCGTCATGATCTCTGCAAAATCAGATTCAATCAAACATCATAAACAATCAAATCATCAAATCGATTGTAAAAAAATAAAAAAAGGAAAGAGATTGTACTGATGATTAGGTTAGGGTTAGGGTTTTGATTTGAATTTGGGGATTTGCTTGATTCGATCTGGAGAAAAGAAAAGAAAACAACTATTGTGTGTGTGTGTGTGTTGTTTGTTTGAAGGGTTTGAATTAAAAATTCAAGGTGGTCTGTATTGACGGGTTTCGGGTTTTACTTTTTTTGAGCCACCGTATTCTATTTATACTCCCTTCGTCTCGCTTTCTTTTTTAGCACGAAACTACCTTACCATTCATAATACTCCACCATTTAGTACTAGTAAAATTTACCGCAGTTAATAGGGGTGAGCAATCCCGACCGACACTCGACTCCCGTCTCGATCTTCGCACCTGACTTTCTTTTCGATACCGATCCGATTGTAATCAGGTCGGGAGTTAGTTTGCATTTTCCTGGTAATCGGAATTCGGGACGGGTCGGGAGTCAAGATGGTCCCGAGAAAACACAGCCAAAATCAAGATTCGGGACGATTCGAGACCATTATCGGAATTCGGGATGAGTCGGGACCATTATCGGGTCAGGAGTCGGTTTGGGATTAGTAGGGACGGGTCGGGATTCGTCCCGATGCTCACCCCTACTGGAGTATGTAAATAATAAGTATGGTTGCCTAGTGACAAAATGCCTTAGTGACTATCCTGAAAAGAGAATGTTTTACTTGGTTTGAGTCTGTGTATCGGTAGGTTTAAACCCTATGAATTAATGGGTCAAAATGTTGAAAACGGTGGTTTCCTAAATAAATAAATAAATAATGTATATATTTAGTTCAAAAATAAAATAAAATAAAAATAAAACTATAGAGCAAAACTACCTTTTAACACATGTGGAATGTATTCTTCCACCATGCTTGAAGCAAACTTATTTTCATGCTTATTATGGATTTTTGGTTTTGTTTGATTTTGATTTAATGAGTGAGTTTGTTTGTTACTGATTTATTTAAGAAACATGACATAAAAGAAAAAAAAAAAAAAAAAATACGAGGGTGATGCTAGTCCAATTAAATTACTGTTATTTACATAATTATGTTATTCTGATTCAGAATACAAAATAAACGACAATTATTTGACTATAAGAATTATTTATTTATTTTTTTATTATCTTGTAGAGGGTGGATGGAGGGTCTTAGACTGTATCAAAGATGCTTTAAGACATTATATATTGATTGAATTAAGGGATATTAATGTAGGAGTAAATGTCTAATCAAGCTAGAGTATAATAAGTTTGAGCGATTAGATGATGATTACTTAAATGTTGGTATACAATAGCTAAGAATAAAAACGATGAAACTTTAAAAGCTTAATACTTTTTAACACGATCGTCTTTTAGTTTTTAGGGGTCTTGCACAAAAACCCAAAAAAGACCTTTCAAAATGAATGTTATAGATAATGCCTCATTTTTTAATAAAATACAATGGAACCAACCGTATAGAAATCGGTATCCTTCTTTGAGGGTCTTAAAAGAGTACCTATCTTATCTATATGTATATAACGAGTATCTGGCAACCTGCGAGCTGCGGCTGGATATTTTCTGGATTTTTTTATGCTGTAATTACTTAAAATTGTTTTTACATCTTTAATTTTGTTTATACTTGGAATATGTTTTTTCATAAAAAAATTATTTGCTCTTGCGATTTATGAAATCTTACAAAAATCATTAAAAAGAAAAAAAAAAAGAAAAATATAATAAATAATAAAAAGAAAGAAGAAAAAAAAGGACCACGTGTGGACCTGTATTATATAATCAACGATTTGTGGGTTTTTTTAAGAAGATATTATACTTGTTCTAATTGTATTTAGGTCTTTTTAGTTACGGCGATACCTTCAAATTGTTTTAATTTTATTTGACAATTGGGGAAAAATGAAATTCTGGTTTTGGTTACAAAAGTATCCCGATGATAATTTTTAAAAATTTTACGATTAAATGGGTTTTGTGAAATCTATTTAGTTTAAGAGGGGAGCTTTATGAAAATTGAAGTTTTAGTTTTAGTTATAAAACCATACATTTTGAAGATACTCTGTGAAAATATATGAGGGGGTTTTACGAAAAGTATTTCTACTTTTGGAAGAGGTTTTATGAAAATTATTTATAATGGAATGGGAATATTTTCCAATGAATAGTAATTCGCCCCGTTATACTTTTATCAAATCTTTTATATAATAAAACAAAACTCAAAGTGGAGACTTTCGTATTTCGAAAAGAAAAATGTTTCCTTTGGGTAATAATTGAATTATTATTTTTTAATTTATAAATTTATAAATTCATTTTGTTGATATACTACATAAGTAGAAAAAAATATATATATAAAAAGTAACTAATAATAAGATTAACTTTTTAAATGATTATCTGTAATAATAAAAAAAATATAATAAAAAATCATAAATCAAACAAAACAAAACAAAGATTAAATTATTTTGTTTTTTAATAAATAAAAATATATCTTTCAATTTTTATTTTTTTTAAAACTCGCGTATGCACGGACATTATAACTAGTGTATATTAGTACAATTATATACGCCATTGTCTTTTAATTGTAGATGTTGTAAATGTTTTATCATAGTTATAGATTGGTAATATATATCGAGAATGATTGTTTTTGTTAGTATAATATTTCCCTTTGAGTCATGCAAGTAGACTCATTATACAATCCGGAATAATAGTTAATTAGGCACCGAATATATAATATCCTTCGTGGGTAATGCTAGGATGAATGCCAGGTCACAATATAAAGAGAGTTCTCGAACACGTAATGCAATACCAATTAGAAGTTGATTAAATTAGTCAAAAAGATTTACTTCTTGATAGGTCAATCTAAGCAAGCTACATGATCAAGTTATACAATTACGAATTGATCAAGTTAGTTATGCAAGAAATAGTTGACGTGGGTATCGGGTTTGCCTTTACTTTTGGGTCACCCTTTACCCAATCCATCTTCACATGTGATGCTACTACCATACGGCCATACCACCTCATCTTTCATATAACTTAAAAGTTAAAACTCCTAATTTGACTTTTCTTCCTCACCTTACATATGTTATACACAAATCATTAAAAGACATCAAATTTGTCCCATACGTCAAAATGAACATCTCCGCATAATGTGACATAATCGCGGTATCTCGTCTGCTACTATTTTTCCGAAGTCTTGCCACTTTCATTTAGTTACCCTATATACGTACACTCGTGTATTCTAGCACTATGTAAGAATATGTGCTTGTGTGCTTGTCACTGTATCGAAGCTACTAAACTGTACGTTAACACAACGGATGATGCATGGCCTTAAGAGGGTTTTACGATTCTTACAACATGTTTTGGTTATGCCTATCCCATAGGTAATGAAGGGATGTTCATTCTCCATATGACTAACTTAATGGCTTAACGAAACATCCTCTCTATTCAACTGATGTCAACTACTTGTCAAATGTCTAAAATACCCTTTGAGTTTTATGTCGATAAAAAGTGGAGATTTAGTAGACCCAATGCAATATATGTCATCAATTATTCGTGACCATCAAAATAGGCCCGTTTGCATTAAGAGCCTTTTGAAGTAGAGAACTGTCATAGTTCAAAAAAAAAAAAAAAAAAAAAAAGGTACGAGTATAAAACTGTCAAAATTTGTAAAACATGAGTGAGACTTGAGTTGTAAATTTGTAATGGCTCAGATATATTTGTGTATGATAACGAAACTCCACTGTTTAGATTTATAATACTACACAAAGCAACATATTTCAGATGTCTTCACGATATTGTCTAGTGATAGACATAAAAAAAAACGAGGCTCCAAGATTTGGCTATTTGCACATCCAGAGACACTGCACCCTGATATATCATTAGCACTGTTCATCAATGAATCCATAAGCTAGAAAAGATAAATAAACAAATAGAATAATACCATAAAAATCATCTTGTTTGTTCTAAGCTTTCTTGATTTACATATGCAGACAGAGGCGCAATTTGTCCTCTTAGGCAAAATGATTTAACACAGTAGGATTCGGTTCTTGTTTGGGAGCCAAAACTTACGAAAAACATGACCAAGATGAATTCTAGCAATTTATTAAATAGCTGCTAAAGCTTTGAGCATATCGTAACGTATTTCATGTTGGAACATTGACATCACACAATACTTCATGCATATTACATGTGAGTACTAATTAATACAAGCAGCCTTTAGAAAAAATAATAATAAAAAAAAAATAAAAAAAATAACACTATTCTACATGAAAAGGTCCAGAAAATAATATATGAATGCTGTTCATCAGTGAGCCGCTCCTGTGAGTGTGTATTCCGGCCTGTTGTAACTGGACACTTAAGCAGAACACACTCAAATTGATCGAAATGTGAATAATATCATATCAAGAATTAAGAGGAAATACGTATCATAGTATATCTAGACAATTTTGCATCAGTTGGAAATTTTCACACAAGTGTAACAATTAGGAAACCATAGGCTGTTTCCTTGGAATAATAATAACACAGATGCCAAAAGCCCAAAACTAAAACCGTAGCAACTAATGCTATAATAAAGAAATAGCTAGCTAGTTAAACATAAACCCATAGTTAAGACTTAAGAGTTAAGAGTGAAATGATGGGCTTAACCAATACTGAGTTACCGGGCTGTGTCATACAAATGTTCACAGGGCTTACCTGCTTAGTTATTTGTGTCGGGTCTTGGTTGACGTGACCCAACCCATTTATTTTAGTTATGACGTACTTGTTCGAACTCTTTGAGAACTTTACTATACAAATATGACTCACTCTCATTGGCATATATGTTTAATCTGTTATATCATGACTCAATGTCGTGCATTATATATATACTCAAACAAAACATATCAAGTTCTGTCATAATGAAAACACATTTCATTTTATATTGCTTACTCCAATGATCAGAATCCAAAAATGAAGAAAAGGCCTCAAACAGTTTCTCAGAATAAAAAGAGGAATAAATTACAAATTAATTACGCCACAAACATATGGTACATCATGAATCGTGTACAAGTTGTACTGGTCCCAAAACACTAGAACAGCATTACAAATGAAATCAATGGGGTTTCCCCACGATAAATACATGTCGGCAGAAAGTATGAAAAAATAGTTTTATCGGCAGAAAGTGTGAAAAAATAGTTTTAGAGATGGAGAATGCATCTTAGTGATTTTCCATCAATGAGTAACTGGAATGCTTGGTTTATCTCACTGAATGGAAGTTCATGTGTTATAAATTCATCCAACTTCACTGCCTGCATAAAAATAATCCATATTATTATTGTAAGAATCTTGAAAATATATATTGTAGCAAAAAGAATCATATGAACCAATATAAAAATTTACCCCATGCATGCATTGTTTGGCAAACTGAGGGAGCTGAGTTTTCCCTTTGAAGTCCCCGAAAACCGACCCAATAATTCTCCGACCACAAAACATTTCCATGGGATGAATAGGGAGTGTTTTCGGTGCAGAATGAATTCCTAATAGTACTGTCAATCCCCAACCCTGTATAACATGTAACACAATTAGCACCATGAGAATCAGATATTACTGGTATTTTAATTAAGTATTGTCAAGGCACATTATAATTATTAACCTCATGTGTTGATAGGAAAGCCTCGCGAAGAACATTCAAGTTTCCGGCACACTCGAAGCTAAAGTCCACTCCTCCTTCCAAGATTTCACTAATTTCCTGTTAAAATTACATTTCACATCACATAAGTTACTACAATTAATATGGGAAGTGATTTGCACACTCTCAAAAATGATTGGTACACTCAAATCTTGAGTGTGTTGACATTTATACCCTCACATTGTTTGGACTTATTATTATCCTGTAGGGGTATAAATGTCAACACACTCACATTTTGAGTGTGCCAATCATTTTTTAGAGTGTGCAAATCACCTCCCAATTAATATACTATTATGTATGCATAACACAAGGTTCATTTTTATTTACTCACCTCGTGTACTGGCTTATGTAACTCCAATGGGTTTATGATATCAGTAACTCCCATGGATTCACCCCTACTAAGCTTCTCAGAGTTTATATCAATCCCAATGATTCTAGACGCTCCTCTAGATCGAGCTCCTTCAACTACGGCAAGCCCTACGGCTCCTAGACCGAAAACAGCCACAGTGGATCCCTCTTGTACATTCGCAGTATTCCAAGCAGCTCCAAGACCAGTGGACACACCACAGCTGAGCAATGTCATGGTCTTGAGAGGAGCATTGGGGTCGATCTTGACCACATTGGCGGAGTCAACTACTGTGTACTCACTGAAAGTTGAGGTGTTAAGGAAATGGTATATGGGCTCTCCTTGTTTCGTCCAAAAACGTGTCTTTCTATCGTTAACCATGACGCTTTTGAGTGGATCGACTCTGAACTTTTTGCATAGGTTGCTTGTTTTCGACTTGCAGAAAACACAATCACCGCACTCTCCATTAAATATCGGGACTACATGGTCTCCTGCTTTCATATCCTCGACTCCTTCTCCCACACTCTCCACGACACTATATTACAAGGAAAATAGTTTGAATTAATTAGTTTATATTACGTGGCCTAGTGTTATCAAAGGTGTTGCGTCAACTAAAAAGTTATGGGTTCAAGTCTCAGTAAGAACATCATATAGAAAATATAAAAAGTACCCAGAGGCTTCATGGCCAAAAATTCGCGGATATACGTTTTGAGCTTCATTCTACATCAAAATAAAAAAGAAACAAGAATCAAGTTAGCTCATTTATATAGGTATATAATGATAATGATAGAATGAGTGATCGATCAATACGATTTAATACCTTGCCTAGCCAAACACCAAGATCAGTTTGACAAATCGACGTAAAATGGATCTTAATTCGGACCTCCATCTTCTGCGGGGGATCCACTAGTATTTCTTCCACGACCAACGGCTGAGCTGGACTCCATGCAACGGCAGCTGCATGCAAATCAAAAGCAAAACTTATTATCTTGATCATGAAGATTATACATGCATGGTGTTAAATTTTAATGTTTTACACAATTACACAACAAGTTTTTTCAGCCACATTCCCATCGTACTTAACTTTTTTTGTAAATAATACACAACAAGTTAATAACGATCGAATAGACTATATGCATGCTACATACCTTTGCAAGTGATAACTTTGCCTGTAGTGTTGGCATTCTTAGAGTGAGATACACTATTGTTCTTTATGATAGCCATATATGCAGTGTATGTACTTAATTAGTAGTATGTTTCCTAGTTTGTGTAAGATATCTTGGTGTTATGTTCAAAAAAAAGATATCTTGGTGTGATGATCCTATTGAGTGAAGATGAATATATTTATAGAAATGAATGTGATTAACTAATGAAGTCAACTTGTATATCAAGACGCGTAGTTGGAAGCCGGCTTCTTTGAACACATTTATTTATGTCACTTCACTAAGGTCAATTATTGTTACTCAAGACAACGAATATGATAATTCATTTCTTTACACTATATATATAGACCCATAAAAACAATTAAGTTTTGTTACAGTAAAGTAAAATAAAATAAAATAAAATAAAATGGCCTACTGCTAAGGTCATTTATTTCCGAGCAAAAGAACAAATGTTCAAAGCTCGCTAGGTGGTAAGGAAAAAGTCGAAAACGGTACTGGAGTTAACTCATCATGTATTTGAGTAAAAAAAACTCATTTTTTCGAGCAACCTGAATAAGAAAAAACTCATTTATTTATTCGTTTTACATTTATATAAAGCATATGGTTATGTGAGGACCATTCAAAAATGAATAGAAGCACATACTTTCAGGTTAGGCTTATCTAGGATTTTTGGTTCTTCTTTTTTAGCACGTTATTATACGCTTAATGCTTATGAGTATAGTGTTTTAACGTGTTTCTTTCAATGCGTTAGGTTTGCCACTTTAGTAAAAAGTTTTGTAACAAAGTCGTTTTGCCTGTAGTTTATCTATAATTAAGTTTTCACTCGTTTAAATGTACGAGTATACCCAAAATATGTATGTACAAAATTGACTTATTAGAGTGAACGAGGTTAGTAATCGATCAAGCCATTATATAGACGCCGTCCTTGAAGTTGGCTTGTACAATTTATTCGCAAGTGTATGATTCAACGCTCATACCCTTTTCCTTCAACTTGTGTAAGTTGGTTAACTTTATGTCGAAAACTTTTATGTAGGACCAAACATGCATGTCCCATTAATTTGATGTACGTATATAATCCAAGATATATAGGATAAATTTGACCAAGATGTTTGCTTAGTCAGCTTCATGCTTGATTAGAGCACAAGATGTGGCTTCGGCACAAGCTCGCCAGTCCACCCTGGCCTGTTCTTTGTTTCTCGTCACGATACCAACCCCCTTCAACTTTTTTCGCCACTCCAAGCCTCGTCGTTTGCACGGCTCGGCAAGATTATGACATTTTAAACGTTGGATTGGGCCAAGGACGAAGAAATAACGAATATATTACCGTTTAAATCTAACGGTTACTTTTATTTATTTATTTATTTTTGTTTTAAAAAAGCCTTAACAGTTAACACACCCTATAAATACCAAACCATTACATATATTTTTCTCAGATACAATTCAACCAAAAAATAACATTACTATTCTCAACTAAAAATAAAAAATAAAAATAAAATAAAATAAAAAGTCTCAAAACCCGAATGAAGGCGGCTATTTCACGAACCTCCTCACGTCAAACCCACAACAATACGAGGGTTCGTCAAACCCTTCTACCCCCTCATCGCAAAATTCTAACTCGTCGTCGCCATATGGTACACAATTGACCCCGAATGCAATTTACCTTAATCAACAATATGTATTTCAACAAGGATTCGCAAATCACCCCTGACGATTTCCGTTTCCACAGTTTTTTAACCCGTCACAACCTTCAACGTTTCCTCAATCTCAACCACAACCACAATTCCAATCACAACCATCAAGTTCACAATTCAAAGTACCACAACCACGTGAACCGGCCAAAACCCGAGGGAAAAAAACAATGGCTAAAAAATAAAAAATAAAAAAGCCGTGGATTTGGACGCGGCCGATGAAGATGACGTGGAGGAAGTAGGTACGCGTGTGAATAGGAAGTGGTCTAAGGACGAAGAAAAGTTACTTGCGAAAATTTGGATAGAAATTTCCCAAGACAAAGAAATGGGAAATGACAGTTCAAAAGATTACTTTTGAAACCAAATTATGGAGATGTTCAACCTTCAGACTGACCGTGACCCTCGTACAAAAAATATGATCACTGGTAAATGGACGAGGATTAATGGTGATAGTCAAAAATTCAACACTGTTTATAAACATTTGCAGGGTAGAAGTGGTGAAAATGAGGCTGATCATCTCGAAAATGTGAAGACGAACTTTGAAGAACGCTTTGGTTCGAAACAATTCATATATGTTCACGTTTGGGAGGTCTTGAAAAATTACCCGAAATAGGATGCCGAGGAACCGATAGACATTACATGTCTCGAGGATATATTCGGCCCTGACAAACAACCTTCTCCCGACGGCACCAGAAAGAGTTGAGCTGCAAAGAAACAAAATTTGACTTCAACATCGAGTGCGGCGAGCTCCGGTGGGAGTCAAACGAGTACTTTTACGGGAAAATTATCCAAAAAATTTCGCCAAAAGCCGACATTCAAATGACCGGGTACGAGGCGAGGAGGGAGAAGGAAGTAAAGTCGTTAAAGATGAAGGAGATGACCACACCAGCGAAAGCCGCTATCATTCGCAAAAGAAAAGAACAAATAATAAAGAAATATCAAGATGACGAGTAAAGTATTTAAGTTTCATATTATTAATGTGTTGTATTTTTTCGTGTCGTTATTTTACGCTTCATATGTTTTTTAATATGTTGTTTAGTTGTTATGTATTTTATTTTTAATAAAATGAATTCAGTTTATTTGAAAATTTGAATAAAAAAATAAAGTTGTAAGTTGTGTGCCTCAAATGAGTAAGTTGAGGTTAGTTATGAATGAGGGGGTTAATTGTGAAGGTTTGTTAAAGTGATGTGTCACCCTATGAGCCCCAAATGAGTAAATTGAGCTCTTCACCACACCTTGTGCTCTTAATATGATCTTCATCTAACAGTCTTTATAGATTGAAAAGTCAAAACTGAATGTTAAAGAAAATAATGTTAGAGCACAAGGTATCGTGACAAAGCGAAACTCCTCAATTGCGGCCGACGGGGTGCCACATCACTTTAACAAACCTCCATAAACAACCCCTTATCACAACTTACTCATTTGGGGCTCACCACTTACAACTTTTTTTTTAGATATCCAAATAAAATAAAGGGTAAATTGCAAATTTAGTAACTAAAGTAGCTCAAATGCGAAAAAAAAGACACCGAGACAAAAAGTGTTGCGAAAACGACATTAATGTTTCACTTTTTTGCAAAACAGCCATCGAGAGCTACTTTTTGCTAACGCCCGTTAGTTATCCTGTTAGTCAAGGGTAAATACATATGAAATTACTAATATATCCCTTCATCTTCAGATACAATCCTCATTGGCTCCGTCACCCTAAGTCATTACCACACTAGCCCGACCACCTATTCAGATACAATGCTCATTGACATATAGTTCCGGTTATATTACATAGATTGTCCTTGCCTTTGCATAATACAGTAAGAACACAATGCATTGTTTACTTCAATTATTGTTCTTGGTTTTTAAAGAAGGTACATTTGTTGTTAATGTTATGGGTTTATAATTGTAGGTGATCATGTGAGAAATGTGAAAGAAGTAGAGGTGGATACTGAAATAGGAGAAGAGAGTGGCGATAGTGGTTCAAAGGATTTGGATTATGATCCAAATAATGATGAAGTGTTTGATGATGATGATGAGTTGATGACCATATACTTGAAGACGTCATTCATGGAGGTTTGAACACCTCTCATCCACAAGAAAGATGATCTTGCTCACACACGCATAATTGAGGATCATACCGAGCAAATCTCAGGGGAGTTCTCAGTTCTAATTCTTTTTAATTTCCTGTTTTTAAATTTAATTACAAACAACGAGGACGTTGTTTAACTTAAGTAGGGGGATGGAGAATTAGAACGTCACTTGTCCTAAAATTTTCAAAATATGATTTAATCTATGCTTAATATGTTAAATTTAAAAATTTTCTAGCATGTTTTTGTTAAATCTAAGTTGCATAACCGCACACATAACTTCTATTATATAAAATTGTGAGAATAGAGCGTATACGTTTCCAAATATTTACACAAATTCCAAAAAAATATGAGTGTGTCGGTGACTTGTAGTAAACGTTAGAACTTGACTTGTATACTATTCGAGACCACCATAATAAGTATTATTGATATAATTGGAGTGACTTTTCTAACTTGGTAAATTTCTAGGATTACACTCAAAAAGCCTTTATATGTTATGTTTATTAACTAACTACACTGGTTAGTTAACCCCGTATAAAACCTTTTTGTTTACTCTTATTTTTATAGTAAGATACTGCTAGAAAAACCTTCAGAGTCATTCCTTTCGTTTCTTACACATGTGTTAAATGTTTCGTTACACCTTTACACCTTAGCCTACCCTGTAGATTAATGTATGTGGTTAGTTGCTTTAGGCAAAGTGTGTTTCCTTGCTTTACCTGTGTTCGTGTGTGTAAATTGATTATATTTGGTTAGGTCGGGGAATTGCACAATGCAATTGGAAGTGAAAGTAAATATTGTATATTTTAGTTTTGATTTTTGTGTGTTTACTACTTTCACTATTATCGTTATGTCTGAACTCTGAAGTCATGAAAATTATGGAAAAATTATCCAGAGCTATCGTTATAAGTGGTGTGGTGAAATTTTACACCATTAGTATATAAAAAAAAAATATATATCGAAAAAGGAGAAAAGAAAAAAGAAAGAAAGAAGTTGGTAAGTTTGTTATAAACCAACGATATAAAGTTTTGTATTAAGTGGATGATATCGCCACTATCATTGTTGTATTATATTTATAAATTGAATGGGAGTTGGTCGTTATGGGAACGCCAACTATGGATTATTCTTTGTTTAATATTTTATTGAATATAATTCGTGTCTACCTAAAGCGTGAGTTGCAAGTGTTAAAGCGTGAGTTATTCAATGATATGAGTCTTATTCATGGGATGGTTGGCAAAGTGATTAACCACACATTAGGACTTAATTTATTTATTTGTTTATATTTTTTATTTTACACCAAGTTATATCCTAAATGTTATCTATACCCAACCGTATTATTATATTCGTTGTTAGCTTTCGAGCATCCGGATATAGTGATGGCTAAGTAAGAATGTTAAATGTATGAATAAGGTAGTGACCATCCGAGTATTAGATTAATTGACTAACACGCCAGTGATCTGGTGTGTAACTTGGTAACCATCCATTATGTAAATAACGCACCAGCGATCCAAGAAGCACATTAGTGACCATCCGTTAGTTGAAGCGTCGAGGACTCGCGCCAGCGATATACTAAGTTTGTACAGGAAATATTTGAACAAAGCTAGGTTAAACCCTTAAGCCTCAAAACCCTTTTTACCGCTTTAGACTTGTCACTCCTAAGCTTTAGAGGTGGAGATGTGTATCCTTGCCAAGCATATGATAGAATATTCGTCACGACCGAGCAATTGAGCGAATTAGATTAGTTGAGAGATTGAGAGAAATATTTTATTTCTAGTTCGTTAAGTGTTTGGTTGTGTGATATGATTAAACGAATAAATGCTTAAATATAAAATTACATCCTAATCTCTTTTAGGATACATTTTCATAATTATAATCTAAGGTTTACTTGGGGACAAGTAAAGTTCAAGTGGGGGGATATTTGATGACATCCAATAAGTACATTTTATTATCGTCATTTGTCCTATTTAATTGACTTGTTTTGTTATATTATATATGAGAGTTGGTGCTTAATCGTTTACTTTAATAATTCTCAGGTAAAAACAAGCAATTGGTAAAACTTGGCGATTTTGATCGAAATATGGAGATAAATGATCAAGATAGAAAAAGTCTACTGAATAGATGAATTCAAAGACCATTGCCTGACTTTGAAGCATGCACCGCATCTGATTATATCATGCGCCGCATATGAAACCTTGGTCAACGAAGAAGAACCAACTTGTTCTACTCCAGATACGCCACATCTCATTATCAACATGCGACGTATCATTATCAAGACTTCACTAAAGACAATCCAAGACGTTGAAGGACATGTGCCACATAAGATTCAACATACGCCGCATTTGAAGACGGTGTACGAATATTCCAGAATATATTAATCTTGGACCCCACGCGAAGTTAAGTAGATGCGCCGCATCTACTTGGTTAATGTGACAACTGGCAAAATAGGGAGCCGTTTTTAAAACCCGCATTACTTTAAAAATTATAATTTTGGAATATTTGAAAAGTTTATTGTGACGAGATATTTTATGGACGTTGGAATGTGATTTTTATCGTACGTTATTTATGGGATTCGATTATTTATTTATGATTTGGTTTGGTTCATTCGTGATGATTTATTTTGAGATCATTATTTTGGCACTACATTGACTCCGGCACTAGGTTAACCTAACAATTTTAATTATTTTTAATATTGGTTCGGATACTATTATTTTTGGAACGTATCGCGAGGTTTTGATTATTTTGGAACGAGTTCGGTTTGAGAAAGTTGATTGGTTATTCAAGGTTTCGGGTTTGGTCCGTGTATTTACACCGGGCTACTTAACCCATTACACCCCTCACTATTATTACTATTATTATAAAAAAAAAAAAAAAAAAGGATTTTTTTTTGAGTAAATTACATAAAATCGTCCTTGTGGATCTGTGCATAGCAACACAACACCAACATCAACACCCTCATTACCAACTCTCTCTCTCTCTCTCTCTCTTTAAAACACAACCATCGCCGCCACCTAATCCCCCCAATAGCACCACCACCGCCACCCTCACACAAAACTAACACCATCATCTTAACCATTTTCTTCCGATCTACCTATTGGTACAAACCACGCGCGTTTTGGACCACCCTAACACCCTATTCGAATTAATATCACCACGTTATCACCACCTTTACCATATTTTCTTTTTGGGTTTTTGAAGAAATCGGGTTTGGAGCTTTATTGAAGGTGAGTGGCCACAAAATTTATTCGTGCGCCCCGATTCATACCCAACTCGTGGGTATCTAGTTGTTTCTTATTGGGTTTTGACGAAATATTGATTAATAATGATGGGAAAATGTTGTTTTGACAATAAAAAATTTGTTTGGTATCTTGGGTTTTGGGTGTGACGCGAGTTTGGTACTCGATACGTGACATTTGGGTCGCGTTTGGTTTTGTTGATGGCTCGAATGGAGCTTGACCGAGACACTAGGTCTCGATGAGACCCTCCCTTGACTCGTTTGGGAGTCTAGGATGAGTGTTGGTCCGAAAATACTTGGTTCTTGGTGTTTGATTCTTGGTATTTGGTGTATTGGTTGAGTTGTGATTATCTTGGCTTTGTTGTTGTAGTCGTGGTTCATGGCCGACGACCCCATGGGTCCGTTTGGTTCGGCTTGGGCTCGTTAGAGCAATGCTGAGGCCTAAGGGTCTCGGGCGAGACTATGTTATGAGTATTGTGGTTTCATTATTGACCCGGGTTTGACTTGGTAAGTCGACCCGTATGTTTGGTATATATTGTTGTTGATTGCTTCTATTGTGTTATTATTTTTGTTGTGGCACACTTTGGACAGAAGCTTTTGGATGGGTCGAGACACCTTGTGGTCTCGACTTGGTATACTTGTGATTTGGATTATGGAGATGTGTTGTCGAGTGTGGATTTGGGGACCGATTGTAAGACGGTCATTAGATGACAGAGATAGGTTAGTTGGGTGCCGTAGTCGGACCCTCATGTTGTAGCACGTGGATATGGGATTGATTTGGACGGAGTTGATTTATTTATTTTGACTTGATTATTATGTTGGACTTGGACTATGAGCCGAGAGTAATGACTCGGACATGTGACCAAATTCTATGACTCGATAAATATTTAAAAGTCAAACGTTAAAAATAATACTTGTAAAAATATTATTGATAATATAATCGTTTATATACGTATATAGACGTGATAAACGTATATATATATATATATATATATATATATATATATATATATATATATATATATATATATATATATATATATATATATATATATATATATTGATACGTGAGAATCGCACCAGGCTTTACCTCTCAAGGGATCTTGAGAAGCTTACAACCCCCACCAGGCAGTGTACCTGATCGTTGTAGTATAGTATAGTGACAAGTACCGGGGGATTGATCGTTCAGCTAGGAATAGTGTCGCTAGGATTAAAAAACCTAAATACTAGTTCTAAAGATGAAGGATGATTATTTTTGTATTTTTATATTTTTTAAAAAGCATGTAAAAATCTCGGGGTTTGAAGGATTTGGGCGGAATTAATTGCTAATCAACTAACCCAATACTAAAGATGCAATCAAAATAAAATACTAAAAATGAAAATAAACTAAATTAAACTAAGGTTGTGAGCAATAAGTGGAGAAGTTGTGTTTACTTAGATTTCACTACTCCCTAGATATCTTTTACACGTTAATTACTTGTTATAGTTGCGTGGATGACGGATTGTATTCCTTAATACCATTCATGGGGTGGCGAACTTAATTCCCCAATCCTATGAGTGCCTACTTCACTCCTATGTCGAGCCGGCTAAGAAGCTCCTAACATGGGATCATTAGAATTTACTCACGCATTAAATACAACCAATAAAACCTAGTGCACATCAGTTCATGTTTCCTAAGACGTTCAAGCATGTTACCATTTGGAGATCTGCCAGTTTTCTTAAGCCTAACATCGAAATCATTCATCCAATACAACCATAAACAAGTAATCAACACATAATTAACATCTAGGTTTCATTAGATCCAAGCAAACACAAGATAGATCTAGCCTAACATGATGGAATTAAGACAAGAACAAGATATAGACAACCAACACATAGACATATTGATTGAATTAAAAGAATACTTATCTCAATTACACATGAAAGGGTTCAAGGGCTGAGAACCCTTGACAAACCTGTAAAATTCGTACTAAGTTCGACCTTAGGGTTTCTCCAAAACTTCTCTCTTTTTATGAATGAAAATTAGAAAACTATATATAGGAAATTGAGGCTGACGGCGTCAAGACAAAATTGGTGACACCGTCATCTCGCCGCCAAAATACTTCTCGGACTGCCTTGATCTACTTTTGACGCCGTCACGTTATAACATTTTCCAGGCCGTCACGTATTTTACTCTTGACGCTCTTCCTTGTGACGCCTTCAATTCTGTACTGGGCCGTCATGAAAATTACTCTTGATGCCGTCAGGATTTTCTTCTTGACGCCGTCACCTACTGTTCCCAGCAAGGAAAATTAAGACTTTGGCGTTTTCTTCACTTTTATGCTCCAAAAACGTCCGAATTGCTTCCTTTTCTAGATTTCACTCCCAAAGTACATAAAATCACAAAATGAACGATTTAGGGCAATATTTGATCAAATAAATTCAATTCCGGGCTTAAATGACCCCCTAAAAGTGGTTCATTTTTCGCCTCATCATATACCCTTACACTTGAGATTTGCTTGTCCTCAAGCAAATGCGCTTTTATTCTAATCAAAATACAGGTTAGGGGTCATTTAACACTAATATAAAAGTAATTACAACAAATAATCGTTCCACTAAAGACCAATAGACAAGCACGGAGGTCATATATTAGCACCTCACAAATAGTGTTTAGATACTCACATCTCTCGGGTGTAATAAAGTAATATCACAATATAGAAATGGAAGATATCTCTCACTACCTGTCATAGAAAAATAGATTACCATAGGCTTGTGGAAGGATCAAACCTCCACCAAATGGCGTAAGCACCTAGGATAAACTATCAAAGAGGTCTTTTAAAGGGTTGTAACGTTAGGTGTAGGGATATGAAATACACGGTTTTGTTGGATAAAGGAAGTTTTTACTGGTGGCGAGTTAACAATCTTGGTTAATTACATGTACAAAATGGCGTTGCTAAGCCAAGACTAGACTCGACTTAAGCTAATAAATGAAAAATAACAAAAACATAAAATAAACATAGAATAAAAAAGGGATGGTAGTCCGTATGTTTTTTTTTTCTCTTTTCTTTTTCTATTTTTTTTTTTTTTTTTTTTTTTTTTTGCATACTCTTGCCCTACCATCCAAAATAATACATCATAGGGAATGAATGTTCCCCTTAGACTTGAATTTTTACATACTTTACAATAAACTAATCTAATGACTCGAATTAAGAAAATCAAAACACTTGGAGCACTTTTAAGATTAACGTACATATGGGGGTAATAAATGATGTTCTTCCCCATTACTCTATAAAATAAGTACTTTACCCATGAGTCCCAATCGTCCCAAAACAATATGTACAAGGATATGACTCGACTTAGCAACCATGTAATCAATTAGATAGTTAACTTAGGGTTTAACAAATAACAATAATGCACTAAAGATGAGCGCATACACGGAAGGCTAAGGCGATTTGGTTGTACATTTAAGTGGGGTGTAACAAATTCTTCCTTTAAGTAAGATGCTTAAAGTTAGAAACGAAAAGATAGGCTCGGAGGGGTGTACTAGGGGTTTCGTGTACTAAAAATGAGTACAACGCTAAGGGTGTGGGAAAAATTAGTTGACTTAACTAGCCAAGTAATATGACATAAATGGTCAAGTAATTATGATACGGGTTTAACACAAGGGTGATCTTAATGCCTCTTATCGTGTAGTAAATCTTACTACACGAATGTAGTCTCACTAGCAGTCTCGGGATGCATCACTAACGCAAGTTCTAGAATCTAAATGCTACCGGTACACTTATAAGCACTAATAGTAAATGCTTTTCCTATCAAATCTAAAGGCGAACCTCACAAATTTGGGTGGAAAATTTTTCTGAATATACGGTTATGTGCTAGTCATACAATCTCCTATCCATGAGACGCTTGCTATGGCTAAAGTTTCACTCCTAAATGTTGTAAAAAAATTTAAATTTGGCGCTAAAATTGCACTAACAAGTATTTCTCATAGTTTTATTATACATCTACCTTTAAACAAAACAAACTCAAGCGAAAGTGTACATGTAAGGTATCATCAGTTTACCCTCCCCTTACACTTAGGATGAACATTGTCCCCAATGTTCAAGTAAAGAATGTAAAAGTGAAAAAGTAAAAAGAATGAAATCAAATACTCCCCTGATTCGCTCGGTATGGATAATTAGGTGGCCAGGTTAAATCTTCCTCCAAGAAAATGAACAGTCAAAGCTTCCCTTCCAGAATATAAATCATCTTCTTGTCATACATAACATGTAATCCTGAGAAAACAAACAAGACAACCTCGCGTAAAATCGGCGGCAACCTATATAAGTTACTAAATCCTAGAAAACAAAATAAGATATAATGCTTGTGGAATGAAGTTTGCAGATCTCCTGGAGATTATAAAACTTAATAATCTACAAAAACCATAAGACTCCGTTAGAAAAACAAAACCGGTAAAATTTCCAGATTTTTACACGTGACGCCGTCAAGAGTTAACTCGTGACGCCGTCAGAAGTAACCTGCATAAATTCTTATGTTAAGTTTCCGGAAAATTTCTGGAAAAACTTGGTCCAACTTCCTGGAAAATCCTGCAAAACTTCATTATGACTCAATACAAGCATTTGACTCTAACAAATACGAATATACACGTTCATTTAATATTGTGGAGAATCATGATCGGTTTGTTTCTTAAAAACATATTTGGGGTTTCCCCTTACACTTATCTTTTGCAAAAATACTTTTAGGTGGAGTTAAGACTAGGCCAAAACAACAAAGTAAAGTATTTCCACTATTTAATTGAGAAACATGATCTACCAACAATAAAAATAAAGCATGCATACGAACGCAAATAACAAACAAACAATATAAAATCACACAAAACATGGGTTGCCTCCCAAGAAGCGATTTTCTTTATTTACGAGTCTTGTAGCTAGACTCAAGGTCATGGGATACTACGTGACCTCATCATCAAATGTCACATCCTCCTCACTAATCATTTCATTGTTATTTTCTTAATAATGTTTTACACGTTGTATGTTAACAGTAAATTCCCTACCTTCATCGTCTAATAACACCACGGCTCCAGTTTTAGAGGAATTCTTCACCGTAAACGGTCCATACCATCTAGACTTAAGTTTTCCCGGAAATAATCTCAACCGAGAATTGTACAATAGGACTTTGTCTCCCTCTGAAAATTCTTTGGGTTTCTTAATTCTCTGGTCATGCCATCTTTTTGCTCTCTCTTTATATGTGATGGAAGATTCGTAGGCTTCTAACCTAAGCTCATCAAGCTCGTGTAATTGCAAGAACCTATTAGTTCCAGCAATTGTGTAATCTAAGTTACATGTCTTAAGCGCCCAATAAGCCTTATGTTCTAATTCCACTGGTAAGTGACATGCTTTACCATACACCATGCGAAACGGGGTCGTTCCAATAGGTGTTTTGTAGGTGGTTCGGAATGCCCACAAGGATTCGTCGAGTTTAAATGACCAGTCTTTTCTATTTTGACTAACCGTCTTTTCAAGTATTCTTTTAATAGCCCTATTGGTGTTTTCGACCTGGCCATTGGTTTGTGGATGATAGGCGGTGGAGAACCGATGGGATACTCCATACCTCTTCATGACCTTTTCCATTTGTGCATTGCAAAAGTGGGTCCCCATATCACTGTTGAGAGCTTTAGGAATCCCGAATCTAGCGAAAAGCTTTTTTAGGAAATGAATAACTACTCTGGCATCATTGGTCCTAAGGGCTTGTGCCTCAACCCATTTTGAAACGTAATCGATGGCAACTAAAATGTATTCGTCCCCCCCTGAAGATGGAAAGGGTCCCATGAAGTCAATTCCCCAAACATCGAAGACCTCACATACTTGTATAAAATTTGGAGGCGCTTCATCCCTATTTGATATGTTCCCGGCCCGTTGACATGCATCGTATGCCTGCACCATCTCTTTGACATCACGGAAAATTGTGGGCAAATAGAATCCCGCATCGAAAATCTTTCTGGCGGTGGTGTTTATCCCATGATGCCTGCCAGAGGGACCAGAGTGACATTCCCTCATAATCTTTACTGCCTCACTTTCCGAAACACAGCGTCTTATAATTTGGTCTGGACACCTTCGGAATAAAAAAGGTTCATCCCAAAAGTAGTATTTTAACTGAGAAAAGAACCTTTTTTCTTTCGTATCTAGTCAGGTGTTCAGGAACAAGTCTACTTGCGAGATAATTAGCAAAAGCAGCGTACCAAGGCTTCGAATCAATCATTAACATGAGTTGTTCGTCAGGAAATGAATCCCTAATCTCACTTCTATCGTGCTTATCCAAGGGGTTTTCAAGACGAGATAGATGATCTGCGGCCAGATTTTCTGCCCCCTCTTATCGCGAATCTCAACATCGAATTCTTGTAGCAACAAGATCTACCGAATTAGTCGTGGCTTAGCATCCTGCTTCGCAAAAAGATATCGAAGAGCCGAGTGATCAATGAAAACGACTGTCTTTGAAAGGACAAGATATTGTCGGAATTTGTCGAATGCAAACACTACGGCTAATAATTCTTTTTCGGTGGTGGAGTAATTCTCTTGAGCGGGGTTCATGGTTTTGCTAGCGTAGTAAATAGGTTGGAAAAGCTTGTCACGCCGTTGGCCCAATACAGCCCCGACAGCAAAATCGCTAGCGTCACACATGATTTCAAACGGTAACTCCCAGTTGGGTGTGATCATGATTGGAGCTTTTGTGAGTTCCTTTTTTAAGAGATCCAATGCATACTTGCATTCTTGGGAAAAATCGAACGGAGCATCCTTCACAAGCAATTGAGTCATTGGCCGGGCTATTTTGGAGAAGTCTTTGATGAATCTCCGATAAAACCCGGCGTGCCCCAAGAAGCTGCGTATTGCTTTAACAGTCGTGGGGTATGGTAACTTAGATATAGCTTCAACTTTAGCTTGGTCCACCTCTATTCCGTTCCCTGAGATCTTATGCCCTAACACAATCCCTTCTTTTACCATGAAATGACACTTTTCCCAGTTTAATACCAAGTTGGTTTCCTCACAACGTTTAAGCATCTTTTCTAGATTAGCAAGACAGCGGTCGAAGGAGTTTCCGAAGACCGAAAAGTCGTCCATGAACACTTCCATGCTGTCTTCCATGAGTTCGTGAAAGATTGCGGTCATGCATCGCTGGAAAGTGGCGGGGGCATTACATAGCCCAAAAGGCATCCTTTTGTAGGCAAATGTTCCATAAGGGCAAGTAAACGTGGTCTTTTCTTGGTCCTCAGGTGCTATGGGAATTTGAAAATACCAAGAGAATCCATCCAAGAGGCAATAGTACTCGTGTCCAGACAATCTCTTTAACATTTGATCAATGAATGGTAAGGGAAAGTGATCTTTCCTCGTGGCATCATTGAGCTTTCGATAGTCAATGCATACCCGCCATCCAGTGACCGTTCTCTGGGGCACCATCTCACCCTTGTCATTCTTAACTACAGTCATTCCACCCTTCTTAGGTACAACCTGTACAGGATTGACCCATGGGCTATCCGAGATTGGGTAAATCAATCCTGCATCTAGAAGTTTGATGACTTCTTTCTTTACTACTTCTTTAATGTTGGGGTTCACCCGCCTCTGGGGTTGCACAGTAGGTTTATAATCTTCTTCCATGAGAATCTTATGTGTGCAAAAAGTTGAGTCAATCCCCTTAATGTCGGCTACACTCCATGCGAGCACTCCCTTATATTTCTTTAGGACCTCTAAGAGTTTACCTTTTTGTTCATGTTCCAAGGAAGAGTTTATGATTACCGGTAGTTGGTCCTCTCCCTGAAGGAAGGCATACTCTAAATGGTTAGGAAGCTCTTTAAGATCTAACTCAGGAGGTTCGATAATAGAAGGTTTAAGCTTGTTTTCGGGCTTTCGGAGCTCAATATGCTCCGTTGCCTCTTGTCTGGGGTAGAAGGAGACTGCACCAACATCCTTCGTCTTTTCTACCTCTAGCAAAGGCAGAAAACTCTCGTCCCGTAGCCAGCCTTCCTCGATCTGTTCATCGACACAACTATCAATGACATCTGTGAGTTCATCGACCTCCCCAATGAAATAGAGCCGGTTAGCTGCTTCAAGGGAGAGGTCCATAGAATCCTTAATGTCGAAGGTTGTGCTATCGGCTAGTTCGATGTTCATACGGGTAGGCTTTAATCCAGAGTATCCTAATTTAAGGAACATAGAGTGAGGCATGAGATTGATACTCGCTCCCAAATCGGCAAGAGCATTCTTGATTGATAGAGATCCTATGGAGCAAGGCAGGGTGAAGCTGCCTGGATCGTCTACCTTTTTTGGTAGCCCTCGATGGGTCACCACTGAGCATTCTTCCCCCAGTGTCATAAGACCCTCGAGTTTCTTCCGGTTAGCAAGTAGTTTTTTAAAGTATGCGCTATACTTTGGCATGTGATAGCAAGCATCAAGGAGGAGTATGGTGACAACCGAGTCCTTTAGGTATGACAAGAATCTTTTATTATCATTCTCAGTTTTCTGGTTCCTTAATCGGGACGGGAACGGGATTCTCACAGGTTGGTTAGGTAGGGTTGAGGGGGAAGGGGTCGTCAAGGGAGGTTGGTCGGGGGTCTTGTTGCCTACATCCTCCTCCTCCTCGCCAGGTTTGTTTAGATCGGAGGCGATGGGGGACGAGCTTGGGTAAGGTGGGTCCTTGGTTGTTGTTCCAGCTCGAGTGGTTATCGCGAGCATGGGGTTTTTTTTGCTTACTGATGGATTTCAAGATTATCTAGGGCTGAGTTAAGCTTGTTGAAAAATTCTCCAATGTCATCCTGCTGCTCGTCGACAAGTTCATTAAGACCTTTCATTTGCAAGCCTTTTTCTTGAGTGAAGTGACCAAGGTCATCTTCAAAAGTGCTCCTGATTTCGAATTCGGGGCCTTCCTCTCATTCTTTTCTCTTTACCAGATTTCCCTAGAGGGTATAATCGTCATTTTGGTAAAAAGGCAAAAGGGAGGGATCAGCATAGATGTCCCCTCCTGACAAGCATGCATGTTCAGTTGTGGCTGCTCCTCCGCATTCTTCTACCTCATGCGGGCCCCCACAGTAATCCTTAGTACCATTCATGGGGTGGCGTACTTAACTCCCCAATCCTATGAGTGCCTACTTCACTCCTATGTCGAGCCGGCTAAGAAGCTCCTAACATGGGATCATTAGAATTTACTCATGCATTAAATACAACCAATAAAACCTAGTACACATCGGTTCATGTTTCCTAAGACGTTCAAGCATGTTACCAATTGGAGATCTGCCAGTTTTCTTAAGCCTAACATCGAAATCATTCATCCAATACAACCATAAACAAGTAATCAACACATAATTAACATCTAGGTTTCATTAGATCCAAGCAAACACAAGATAGATCTAGCCTAACATGATGGAATTAAGACAAGAACAAGATATAGACAACCAACACATAGACATATTGATTGAATTAAAAGAATACTTATCTCAATTACACATGAAAGGGTTCAAGGGCTGAGAACCCTTGAAAAACCTGTAAAATTCGTACTAAGTTCGGCCTTAGGGTTTCTCCAAAACTTCTCTCTTTTTATGAATGAAAATTAGAGAACTATATATAGGAAATTGAGGCTGACGGCGTCAAGACAAAATTGGTGACGCCGTAATCTCGCCGCCAAAATACTTCTCGGACTGCCTTGATCTACTTTTGACGCCGTCACGTTATAACATTTTCCAGGCCGTCACGTATTTTACTCTTGACGCTCTTCCTTGTGACGCCTTCAATTCTGTACTGGGCCGTCATGAAAATTACTCTTGACGCCGTCAGGATTTTCTTCTTGACACCGTCACCTACTGTTCCCAGCAAGGAAAATTAAGACTTTGGCATTTTCTTCACTTTTATGCTCCAAAAACGTCCGAATTGCTTCCTTTTCCAGATTTCACTCCCAAAGTACCTAAAATTACAAAAGGAACGATTTAGGGCAATATTTGATCAAATAAATTCAATTCCGGGCTTAAATGACCCCCTAAAAGTGGTTCATTTTTCGCCTCATCATATATATATAAATGCGTATGTTAATAATAAAACAATCACGAGTAAACGTTATAATAATATAACGATAATTATTATACTATGCAAATAGTGCAATAAATGTCGGAATATTGTTATAAATAAATAACTCGAAATAATGTCGTGAACTAATAAGACGGGTGAGTAATAAATAAAAACATAACGATTTTTATAAACTTATAAAACTTATCGAGTTATACGAGTTGTGGTTATATAAAGTCCAAGTGGGCTTTATATTGTGACTTTTGTGTTGTCACGGATATATGACGATTAATATAAACATTTTATATATCAAGTGACTTATTTAATCGACGGATTAGATCGAGTTATTTGACGATATAAAATGGGTATATTAATGGGCATCGTATCCCACGACGCCCATAGGATGTGGTATATGTTTTAGGATAATAAATTACTATGTATCTCGTGGAATTTGGCCGATTTGACGATATATATAGGGAATTTATTTGACTACGATATATACCAAATAGAATTCTTTGTGCTATGTGCTTTAGGTTCGGTATAATTTTGGAACAATATATTACGTAAATAAATATGGGAGGTTAATAAATCGACGGATTTGATAAACTTCGATGATTTATTTAAATAATATGTTGGGCTAATATTAGACCTATAGATGGTTTATTATTTCATTCGTTGTGGCTTTTTGGTTTGAGTTGAGTCGACCCTCCACTCATATGGATACCAAACGTCGAATTTCAAATTAATATGAAGTTAATTCGAGAAATGGATATTTCTGGAAAGTAAAATGGAATACGTTCGGGAATGGGAATATTTGATTTTTGAGGAAATGATTTCTGAACGAGTTTGATATTGTTAGGAAGTGTCGAGTCTGTAGTTGCCGTTACGTGAGCTGCTTGAGTTTGCTTACGTCTTTCTTCTATCTATTTCTTTTGAGGATTTGCTGGACTTGAGGTGAGTCATAGCCCCACTTTTACTCTTGAACTTTGTTTTCAATACTTGGGGTGAGAAACGTGCAAATATTTTATGTGGACTATTATCGCTTTATTTATTTTAAAACTTGCTATGCTTATAGAACTAGGTAGGATTAAGCGAGGCCTAGTCCCGAACTAGGTAAGCTATTGATTTGGTTATTGAGCGAGGCCTAGACATGAGCTAGGTAAGCTATTGATTTGGTTATACAGCGAGGCCTAGTCCCGAACTAGGTAAGCTATTGATTGGTTGTTGAGCGAGGCCTAGTCCCGAACTAGGTACGCTATTGGATTGATTATAGAGCAAGGCCTAAACTTGAGCTAGGTAAGCTATTGATTGGATTGATTTGAGCTATAGCGTGCACCTATAGGGTTGATTTGATTTGGTTGGATTATTCTGGTTGGATTATTTTGGTTGGATGATTGAGGCCTAGTCTAGCTAGCAAGCGTTTTGCGTATATGTCCACTATATTGAATTATGAACTTAAACCTATGATCTCACTAGCGAAAGCTGACTTTTAGCACATTTTCTCAGGTAATTAAGTGATGCTCTATGGATGCTTGGGATTGGAGGCTTGGCAATGGCACCAGTTATGGATCTATTTTTCTAAAACTCTGATAAACTATTGTGGACCTATGTTTATTTCTTTTGGGCCTTACTTTGGATAATTCTTGGGATAATGTAAACTTTAAAAACCCGTGTTGGTTATGTTTTTCCTTATGTTTACTTTATCTCGTTCTTTCATGACTTTGAATGGATACCAATCCCCGTAGCACCCCGAAAGCTTGTTGAGTCTTCCGCTGTATCAAATTTTGGGGGTGTTACAAATTGGTATCAGAGCCAAGGTTATAGAGAACTAGGTAAATAGCACCTAAACTATAACCGATTTTATAGAAAACGATCCTCGACCATTGCCCGCCAGCCCGCCAAGCCAAAGCATCATTATTATTATTGAGGTATATTGAGATGATTAGTAGATTTGGGATTCTTGAGATGATTTGAGGATTTGAGGTTTATTGATTTAGTGATATGATAGCGTTTTGAGGAATTATATGCGTTTTGAGGAATTGTATGACTTAATTGTTTTACGAATGATTTTAGTAATGCGGTATTTTAAATCTTTCTTGATATATATGATTGGGAATTATATGATGATTTTTGTTATGGTATTTTGAGTTCGCGGTTTAGTTGTTTTGAAACACTTACACCTACCCTACGCCGTTGTCACAGACTATGGCCTCCCGTATGCCCGATGTTGTTGAGGATATTCTTACTGCACCGGTATTTCCAGCACAGTTTACCATGGCTCCTGATGATCCTTACCAGGTTGCCATGCACACAGCTACTGTGTCACCGACAACTTCTACTTCAGCACCACCTGCTGCATCTACGCAGGGACCCTCATCTTCTCTAGGGCTCCCTGGTACATCGAGGCAGCTTACTCTTCATCAGGCTTTGGCTCGTGTGGCTCCATGTTTTGCCCACCGAGCTACGGCACGTATGTCGGTATGCCCTACTTCACCACCTTTACAGTTGGATGCCCACTCTCTCCTGTCAGATGCACCACCTGCATCATTGCGTCGTCGTCCTAGATCACCTACCCCTTCACCACATGGTTCACCTGTTAGGAGACGACGATTGATGATGTACTCTTCCGATGAGGAGGAGGAGGAGTACGAGGGTGAGGATGAGGCTGATGACCCTCAGGAGGCAGAGCAGGGTGATGATGATGACCCTGAGGAGGAGGATGACCCTCAGGAGGAGGAGATGCCTGATGATGATGATTTGTTAGTACCGCCAGCTCAGGCTGAGGAGCCTGATTCACCTATACATCCGATTGAACCTGTTTCACCTGATCATCCATTTTTGTTTGAGTTGCCACCTGGTAGCCCCGTTGAGTCGGATGCACCTTCTGAGGTTTCTGCTGAGCATGCAGAGTTAGGTGAGACTGGTAGGATGTGGGCTCAGATTACTGCACAGGGCGAGAGGATCTCGCGGTTATCTGATTGACTTGAGAGGGTTATTGGAGAGTTTATAGCGGATCTGAGAGTTGATATGACTGTGGTTGTGGGCAGGACTACTGAGATGAGGAGAGTTTTGATGGAGGTTCACGAGCACATTGAGAGTTTACAGTGAGGTTTTATTACAGCTCGAGAGGCCGACCGCAAGTTATGGCAAGGGAATGCCGAGCTGGAGAAGGAGGTGGCTGACCTTAAGAGAGACAGCGACACCCATGGTGTGGAGTTAGGATCACTATGGAAAGAGCTTGATGGCTTGAGGCAGGAGTTGAGGAACCTCCGCTAGCAGCGTGGCTAGATGTTTGAGCTATGTTATCTTGTTGCTTTCTTAACCGAGGAGTGTTCGGTTAGAAAAGCTAGTTATCCTATTTTGGTGTATTTTTCGTTGATTATTCGTCTTGGTTGGAATGATTATTATCTTTTGTGTTGTTTTCGGTAGTTGGAACGATGTTGGATCTTTATTGTATGGTTGATGGTTATTATTATATGGTTTTTGGATATTGTGGAAATTGAGTCCCTATTCGCTTTATTGATGTCTTGTGGTGTATTGTTGATATTCTTTCCATGACTTGGCTTCGTTGATTTAATTCTTGTTGAGCATATGATAAGTTCTATTGGAGACTCATGAACTTGTATGATATTTCAGATCAATGGCCCCACGACGAAACCCTGTTAGAGCTACCAGAACTGGTCCTGCAACGACTACCCCTGGTCGTCGAGGACGCTATCCTACTCGAAATGTTGAGACCCCTACTCCTGATAACCTGGACACTACTAACCGCAACAACAGGAATCAAAATGTTGATGTTCAGGGAGACAATGATCATGTTCCATTTAATGCACCTACTGTGGATCAAGTAATGATCAATCAACTTGTGGAGCAACGAGTTGCTGAGCTACTAGCTGAGTCAAATCATTCCAACAATTCTGCTGGAACATTTCCACCTGTTCGTGCTAATGGATGTAACTACAAGGAGTTTAAAATTTGTGGACCCGTTGAGTTTGGTGGAACTGAAGGAGTGGTCTACTTGGTCAGGTGGATAGAGAAGACTGAGTCAGTGTTTAATGTCAGTGGTTGTGCGGAGAATGCAAAGGTAAAGTTTGCTTCTTTTACTTTCAAGGATGAAGCTTTAACTTGGTGGAACAATTACCGTAATTCGGTTGGGAGTGATGTGGCTTATTCTATGACTTGGGAGCAATTTAAGTCTTTGCTGATTCAGACTTACTGCCCAAGGAATAAGATTAAGAAGCTGGAGATTGAGTTCTGGAACCATAAGGTGAAAGGTACCGATATGGCAACTTACAATCGCCGTTATCGAGAGTTAGCCTTGCTTTGTCCCGATATGGTTAGGACTGAGACTCAAAGGTTTGAGAGGTATACCGATGGATTGCCGGTAGCTACAAGGAACGATGTGATTTCTGCTAAGCCTGCAAACATTCATGAGGCTATCACTATTGCTCAACAATTGATGGACTCGTTGGCATTGGAAGAAGCTGAGAAAGACAAGAATGGAAAGAGGAAGAGGGATGATCACTCTAAGGGTAATGATCGTCGAAACAAGCGACAAACAACTACTAGAGCTTATGCTATGGGAGGTGGAGACAAGAAGAACTACAATGGAGATGCACCCAAGTGTAACCGATGTTATAAGAATCATTCTGGAAGATGTATGGTGATGTGCAAGAATTGCTCTAAGATGGGACACATAGCTAGGGATTGTAGAGCTCGACCACTTGCTATGGTTCAAGCTACTCCTGAAACTATGAGTAAGGCAAATGTTACTTGCTATGGATGTGGAAAGAAGGGACATTATAGGAATGAGTGTAGGGAATCGTGGAACCGAGGAAATCAAGGATCGGGTGGTAATGGGTACAATAATGGAAACCGCGAAGCTGGAGGAAACCGTGGACGACAAGATAATGGGGACCAACGTGTGGAAGCTGGAGCTGCTCATGGAAGAGTGTATGCACTTGGAAACGAGAGAGGAGAAGATCCGAACGTCGTTACTGGTACGTTCCTTCTCAATAATCATTATGCTTCCATACTATTTGATATTGGTGCCGATAAGAGTTTTGTGTCCACTAAGTTTGCACCCTTACTAGAGAAAACCCCGATGGCCTTAGGAATTGGTTATGATGTCGAGTTAGCTAATGGGAGTATAGAGAGGATTAGGACTATCATTCGCGGTTGCACGTTAAACTTTCTGAATCGTCCCTTCAACATAGATCTTCTACCCGTCACGTTAGGAAGTTTTGACGTCATTATTGGTATGGATTGGTTGTCGAAGTATCACGCTCATATACTTTGCGATGAGAAGATCGTGCGTGTGCCTTACGGCAAGGAGATTCTGAACATACCAGGAGATAGAAAGGATTTGAGAGGCCCATCTAGATTAGCGGGTATATCTTGCACTAAATTGCCGAAGCTAATGGAAAAAGGATGTTACCTTTTCTTAGCTCAAATTTCTGAGAAATGAGGGAAGGAGAAGAAGGAAAGGTGCATTGGAGATGTGCCTATAGTTCGTGATTTTTCGGATGTGTTTCCCGATGATTTGCCAGGAATTCCGCCTACTAGACAAGTAGAGATTCAGATTGAGTTGATACCTGGTGCTGCACCCGTGGCACGAGCGCCTTATCGTCTTGCACCTACTGAATTGGAAGAGTTGTCGAAACAATTAGCGGAGTTAGCCGAAAAGGGATTTATAAGACCAAGTTCTTCGCCTTGGGGAGCCCCGGTCTTATTTGTGAAGAAGACGGATGGATTGTTTCGCATGTGTATTGAATATCGAGAGTTGAACAAGTTAACGGTGAAGAATAGATACCCGTTACCGAGGATCGACGATTTGTTCGATCAGCTTCAAGGATCGAGTGTGTATTCGAAGATCGATTTGAGATCGGGATATCATCAGCTTCGAGTTCGCGAGGAAGATATTCCGAAAATGGCTTTCAGAACCCGTTACGAGCATTACGAGTTTCAGGTGATGCCGTTTGGGTTGACCAACGCACCGGCGGTATTCATGGACCTCATGAATCGGGTGTGTAAGCCTTACTTAGATAAATTCGTGATTGTGTTCATCGACGATATTCTAATTTATTCGAAGAATGAGAAGGAGCATGAGGAGCATCTAAGACTTATCTTAGAATTGCTCAGGAAAGAGAAACTGTATGCTAAGTTTTCTAAATGTGAATTTTGGATTCCGACGGTACAATTTTTGGGACATGTGATTGATAGACAAGGAGTTCATGTAGATCCTGCAAAGATTGAAGCAATTAAAGATTGGGCTGTACCTACGACCCCAACAGAAGTTCGTCAATTTTTGGGATTAGCCGGTTATTACCGAAGATTCATTGAGGATTTTCGAAGATAGCAAAACCGTTAACCAAATTGACTCAAAAGATCGTTAAATACGAATGGGGAGATAAGGAAGAGGAAGCATTTCAGTTACTTAAGGAGATGTTGTGTAGTGCTCCTATCTTAGCGTTACCTGAAGGTAACAAGGGCTTCGTCGTCTATTGTGACGCTTCTCATAAAGGTTTGGGAGCTGTGTTAATGCAACGAGAGAAAGTGATAGCTTATGCTTCCCGACAGCTCAAGAAGCACGAGAAGAACTACACCACCCATGATTCGGAGTTAGGTGCTGTGGTTTTTGCCTTGAGGATATGGAGACATTACTTGTATGGAACCAAATGTGTAGTGTTTACTGACCACAAAAGTCTGCAACACATTTTGAACCAAAAAGAGCTTAACATGAGACAGCGACGTTGGATTGAGTTGCTAAGCGATTAAGATTGTGAAATTCGCTACCATCCTGGTAAAGCAAACGTCATTGCCGATGCTCTTAGTCGAAAGGAGAGAACTCCACCGTTACGAATTAGGTCATTAGGAATGACTATCATATCGCCATTACTGTCTCAAATATTGGAAGCTCAAACGGAAGCGTTGAAAGCAGAAAATCGATCTGCTGAGAACATATTTGGGATGGCAGAAAATGAGAAGGGATTTGTTAAGCGTTCCGATGGAGTATTATGTTTTGGAGAGCGAAGTTGGGTACCATTGTATGGAGGAATTCGAGAGTTGATTATGCACGAGTCGCATAAGTCAAGATACTCTATTCATCCTGGGTCTGATAAGATGTACCAGGATTTGAAAAAGTTATATTGGTGGCTAAATATGAAGGCAGATATAGCGTTGTATGTTAGTAAGTGTTTGACTTGCTCTAAGGTTAAGGCAGAACATCAAAGACCGTCAGGACTATTGACGCAGCTAGAACTCCCGTTTTGGAAATGGGAGCGGATCACGATGGACTTTATTACCAAATTACCAAAGACAGTTAGCGGTTGTGACGCTATATAGGTAATTGTGGATCGATTGACTAAGTCTGCTCATTTCCTGGCGATTAGTGAAGATGATAGTGTTGACAAACTTGTGAGGTTGTATGTGAAGGAGATTGTTTCTCGGCATGGATTCCCGATATCGATTATTTCTGACCGCGACAGCCGTTTTACATCAGCGTTGTGGCGATCACTTCAAACGGCTTTGGGGACGAGACTTGATATGAGTACTGCATATCACCCCCAAACCGATGGTTAAAGTGAGAGAACTATCCAAACTTTGGAGGATATGCTTCGTGCATGCATAATAGACTTTGGTAAAGGCTGGGAGAAATATCTACCCCTTGCGGAGTTCTCCTACAACAATAGCTACCACACAAGTCTTAAAGCTGCACCGTTTGAAGCTTTATATGGTCGTAAATGTCGTTCACCTATTGGTTGGGCAGAAGTTGGAGATAGCCAACTCACAGGCCCTGAGCTTATTTTGGAAACTACTGAGAAAGTAACACAAATTCGAGATCGATTGCAAGCCGCTAGAGATAGGCAGAAAAGTTACGCCGATCAGAGGCGTAAACCCCTAGAATTCCAGGTTGGAGACAAAGTGATGCTGAAAGTCTCGCCTTGGAAGGGTGTGATACGTTTTGGGAAACGTGGGAAACTTAATCCCCGCTACATTGGACCATTTCTTATTTTGGAAAGAATTGGGCCCGTTGCTTATCGGTTGGAATTACCACCGGAATTGAGTAAAGTTCATGATGTGTTTCATGTTAGCAATTTGAAGAAATGTCTTTCGGAGGAAACGCCAGTTATACCAATTAAGGATATTCGTGTGGATGAAAGTTTGAATTTTGTGGAAGAGCCGATTGAGATACAGGATACAGAGATTAAACGACTTAAGAGAAGTCGTATTCCGCTCATCAAAGTTCGTTGGAATTCGCGGCATGGACCGGAATTCACGTGGGAACGTGAGGATGAGTTTCGAAAGAGATATCCGAAGCTTTTTACTTCGTAGAGGGTTTGTTCCGAGAGAAACCCGGGACGGGTTTCTTCTGAGGTTGGGAGGATGTGACAACTGGCAAAATAGGGAGCCGTTTTTAAAACCCGCATTACTTTAAAAATTATAATTTTGGAATATTTGAAAAGTTTATTGTGACGAGATATTTTATGGACGTTGGAATGTGATTTTTATCGTACGTTATTTATGGGATTCGATTATTTATTTATGATTTGGTTTAGTTCATTCGTGATGATTTATTTTGAGATCATTATTTTGGCACTACATTGACTCCGGCACTAGGTTAACCTAACAATTTTAATTATTTTTAATATTGGTTCGGATACTATTATTTTTAGAACGTATCGCGAGGTTTTGATTATTTTGGAACGAGTTCGGTTTGAGAAAGTTGATTGGTTATTCAAGGTTTCGGGTTTGGTCCGTGTATTTACACCAGGCTACTTAACCCATTACACCCCTCACTATTATTACTATTATTATATAAAAAAAAGGATTTTTTTTTGAGTAAACATAAAATCGTCCTTGTGGATCTGTGCATAGCAACACAACACCAACATCAACACCCTCATTACCAACTCTCTCTCTCTCTCTTTAAAACACAACCATCGCCGCCACCTAATCCCCCCAATAGCACCACCACCGCCACCCTCACACCAAAACTAACACCACCATCTTAACCATTTTCTTCCGATCTACCTATTGGTACAAACCACGCGCGTTTTGGACCACCCTAACACCCTATTCGAATTAATATCACCACGTTATCACCACCTTTACCATCTTTTCTTTTTGGGTTTTTGAAGGAATCGGGTTTGGAGCTTTATTGAAGGTGAGTGGCCACGAAATTT
>JARVZY010009919.1:25000-27500 GCA_030686995.1 Artemisia argyi | reverse complement strand
CCTATTGGTGTTCCAAAAGTACCTTTTCGAAGTCCTGGAGAGGAAGATGCATCTTGGGTTGACATATAGTGCGACTTGTCAGATATATTGGGTCATATGGGATTTTCCCGTTTTCTCCCTAATCGAGATATCCTCTGTTTCGCCCACGAAAGATTATTGAATCATCAAAAATAATCAAAAATTTGGAGCGTGAAGTGCAATTAGATCCATTTTTGGGGGGGATCAGAATGACTATTATCAATTAGAAGAATTTATGGTTGGCTTAGTTGGACTACTACATTGAAGTATCCAGGCTCCGTTTAAAAAAACCAAGTGGTAATATATCTATTTTATATCATAAAGGATTCCTATTTTTAAAGAAATCTTTTTTTTGTAAGTAGAAGTTATTTCAAACTCTTATGTTAATCAATCGAGTAATATGCATGAAGCCGTCAACTATTTTACGGAATGCATGAATTGAAAAAAGAAGGAATAACAAAAAGAAGTGGTAATGGGAGCATTTGTACTATATGTCCAAATCAAAATTGGGCGGATCTTTACCCGGAGTAGAGCATAAACCTAAAAAGATTAAAGAGGCCCATTTAAGAACAAGAAAATGACATCGTGATTTGGATTGAATCTCGATGAAACAATCCATCAATGAAAAGTCAATTGGATAAGTTTAATGAATTCTTTTATATATTATACGTTATAAGGAAAGGAAGACAAACTCATATTTAGTGAAAAATCAAAGAAAATCCTTTTAGTTAGAAAGAACTTGCTATGAAAAAAGAAAAAGTATTGGAATCTACACATTGATTTTTTTTGAACCGTATGCGTCAAAAGGCGCCTGTACGGTTTCGAGGGGATACAATTTGACCCTAATCAACCGACTTTATCGAGAAAGATTACTTTTTTTAGGTCAAGAGGTTGATAGTGAGATCTCAAATCAACTTATTGGTCTTATGATATATCTCAGTATCGAGGATGATACCAAAGATCTGTATTTGTTTATAAACTCTCCTGGCGGATGGGTAATACCGGGGGTCGCTCTTTATGATACTATGCAATTTGTGCAACCAGATGTACATACAATATGCATGGGATCAGCCGCTTCAATGGGATCTTTTATCCTGGTAGGAGGAGAAATTACCAAACGTCTAGCATTCCCTCACGCTTGGCGCCAATGAGGCTTTTATTTGAGAGAAAAAAGAAGACTATGCCTTCGCCATATGAAATATGAATATTAAGTAATAATAGCATGGCACTTTGAATTCGATATAAGAAATTCTGTTTTCAAAACATTAGATTATGTATCGAGAGAGTAATATGAGAAAAAGGTATTTCCTATTTTATTATCGGAAGTCCAGTTCAGCGTCACAAACTTTTTTTCACACCAGAGGTCTCTTAACAATATTTATAGTATAGAGCGAAAAAAAAAACTTTTCTTTTTTCATTAGTTTATTTGATCAAAAAAGCAACTTTGGGATTGCTGAATGACAGACAAATCACAGACAAAAAAATATAATAAATATATAAAGCAACGGAGCCATCATAGTATTTTTGAATTCCTCCGAAAGGAAGGGTGGTAAGTTGATCATTTACCGATCGGGGTCTAATCGATCCTATTTTTTGAAGGTAAGGGTCAATTTTATTGTAGAGCCGTATGCAATGCATAATGCCCGTACGGTTGTTCGATTCTATCTTTTTTCTTGTTATTCTTTTATCTTTCTTTTATCTTCCCCTCATCGTGCGAAATAGAGAAACTTTTTATTATCTTATATCATCAGGGTAATGATCCATCAACCCGCTGGTTCTTTTTCTGAAGTAGCAACGGGAGAATTCATCCTGGAAGTGGGAGAACTGCTGAAACTACGTGAAACCCTGACAAGGGTTTATGTACAAAGAACGGGCAAACCTTTATGGGTTGTATCCGAAGACATGGAAAGAGATGTTTTTATGTCAGCAACAGAAGCCCAAGCTTATGGAATTGTTGATCTTGTAGCGGTTGAATGAGAATAGCCTTTATTTCAATTTCACGTCAAGTCGTGATTTAAAATTCACCCTGCCGAGTTTAATATTCTATGATTTTTATTTACTATTGTAATTGTAATTCATAATCATCCGGTTAGGATCGATCTAAACCAGTCCATTATGTATATGATTCAACATGCCAACGATTAAACAACTTATTAGAAATACAAGACAGCCAATTAGAAATGTCACAAAATCCCCCGCGCTTCGGGGATGCCCTCAGCGTCGAGGAACATGTACTAGGGTGTATGTGCGACTCGTTCAGATCATGAACTAGAACAAAGGAAAGAGGACAATGTTCAAATATCAATGATCAAATAGGATAGAAGGGAAAAACGAACTACATTTACTATCTAAAAATAAGAAAATGGATCATATCCCTTTTATTGTGTATGAAATTTATGGTTTCTATTGGTGTAAAACCACTCACCTCAATTCAAGATGAGAAGCAATTCTCCATTGGTAGCAAATGGTTATCCATTAAGCG
>JARVZY010009919.1:15000-20000 GCA_030686995.1 Artemisia argyi | reverse complement strand
TCGATGAATTTAGTAGATCTTTTTAGGAGGCCTCAATGACCATAGATCGAACCTATCCAATTTTTACAGTGCGATGGTTGGCTGTTCACGGCCTAGCTGTACCTACCGTTTCTTTTTTGGGGTCAATATCAGCAATGCAGTTCATACAACGATAAACCTAATCCGAATTATAGAGCTACGACACAATCAAACCCAAACGAACAAAATGTTGAATTGAATCGTACCAGCCTCTACTGGGGGTTATTACTCATTTTTGTACTTGCTGTTTTATTTTCCAATTATTTCTTCAATTAATAAAACGAGAGAGAACTAAAATAATAGACTAATCATTCTAGGTATTCTCTCTTTTAACCCATTCGGAAGGATCTCATCTGATAATTATCCATGACTGTTTATGTCTCTAGTATGACCACTTGATAAAATGTGGAGGGAAGTGGGGTAAATGGCCGATACTACTGGAAGAATTCCTCTTTGGATAATAGGTACTGTAGCTGGTATTCTTGTGATCGGTTTAGTAGGCGTTTTCTTTTATGGTTCATATTCCGGATTGGGTTCATCCCTGTAGTAATCTGATGAATTGAGTTGTAGACATGAAAGCGTAAGAACTCAACGGATTCCCTTCTTTGTTTGTCTGATTTAAGGTAGAAGGTCCCGTTGAGTTCTTAATAATTATAATATTTTTTTATAAGTTCATTGACGAAGTTCTATTTACTCAACAAATTTTCCCCTCCTCTTTTGTTTGTCCACCACTTTTTATAGTATATGTAATTATTAATTATTGTAATAGAATTTATAATTTATAATATAATAATTAAAATACAATACGCAATAACTCCAAAAAACGTTCTGATACATCTGTAAAAAACAGAAACTAACACTAGGAATGTTTGACGAACAGTATAAAGAATCATTATTATTTCGACACAAGAAAAGGATTTTTCACACCCCTTTTCTTGTGTCGAAGACTAGGAAGACGAATAAACCCTCCCAGAAATATTTGCTCCCTTCATTTATATTTATCCGTTCTATTTCCCTTTTACTTTTGGATAGGATCTAGCCAAAGTGAAATGTATTAGAATGAAATGCATTTTTTACATTTCAATCTGACAATAGCAACATAGCCCCAATTTTGAAAAAAAAAAGAAGGGGTCAAGTCAAATAGTCTTTCTATATACTATGTCTAGGAATGTCGTACAAGGAATTCCCGGCATCTCATAGAAAAAGAGTCTAAAAGAACAAAATTCTTTTTCTAATTTCTTTTTTTATCATAGATAATTGCTAATGCTTTTTACAAACTTGATGTCGATAAATACGCCAGTCTAGAAATTCATTTCGGACAATTGAACCTTCTCGAACTGTTTCTTTTTAAGAACCAAAAAGATTTGTGCCAAAATCACAGATGCGAAGAAGAACAAAAGACCTTGTACACGTAATGGATCTTGAAGTACTATTTCTGCATCTCCCTGACCAAATCCGCCCACATTAGGATTACTTGTCAACGGTTGATCCAATTTGATAGATTCACCTTCTGAAACAAGAAGTTCTGGCCCCGGAGGGATAATATCAACCACTTGACGTCCATCGGATGCATCCGCTATGGTTATTTCGTATCCCCCCTTTTCTTTTCGTAGGATTTTGCTTACTATACCTGATGCTGTAGCATTATAAACTGTATTGTTACTCTTGCTCCCATCAGGATAAATTTGGCCCCTTCCTCTGTTTCCGCCTACGTATATAGGATATTTTAAGAAGTGAATGTCTTTCTTAGTAGCGGGGTCGGGGGAAAGAATAGGAAAGGTGATTTCACTATATTTCTGACCAGGAACAGGGCCTATGACAAGAATATTTTTTTGGTTGGGGCGATAACTCTGAAAAGACAGATTGCCCATCTTTTCTTTTATCTCGGGGGAAATACGATCGGGAGGGGCTAATTCAAAACCCTCTGGTAAAATAAGAACAGCCCCTACATTCAAACCCCCCTTTTTACCATTAGCAAGAACTTGTTTCAGTTGCATATCATAGGGAATTCGAACAACTGCTTCAAATACAGTATCGGGAAGTACCGCTTGCGGAACCTCAATATCCACTGGTTTATTAGCTAAATGGCAATTGGCGCATACAATACGTCCAGTGGCTTCTCGTGGATTTTCATAACCCTGCTGTGCAAAAATGGGATATGCATTTGAAATGGATGTACGAGTTATGATATATATCATGAGCGATATGGAAATAGATCGAGTAATCTGTTCCTTTATCCAAGAAAAAGTATTTCTAGTTTGCATGGTCCAACCATTGATCCCGAAAATTTCTACAATAAATTGGGGTAGGTCACTAATGGAGTTTCCTATCCACGATTCTGTTATTTACTGGAATAATAATAATTTGACTGGATTAATATATAGGAATATAGGATGAATCTCCGGGATGGGTAGAAATATAAAGTTTTTTTCAATGCTTTGCTTATGTACAACTGCAAAGTAATAAGAAACATTATAATTAGATTAGGTAGATAATTTTTCAGTCATTCATTGAATGATAAATCACTACAAGTGACGGAGATACGCGATTTAAATAACGGAAAATCCAATATTTTAAAATTGTATCTAGAATGACTGGAAAAGTGGAAACAAGGCCAGATATAATTTGATCATTATGAACAAATCCAAAATCCTTGTAGACAAAGCCAATCAGCAGTTCCCAACCACGGGGCGAATGAAATCCGATACATAAATCAGTTAATAAAAGAAGAGAAAAAGCTTTTATTGTGTCACTTAAGTTATATAGGAATTCCTGAGCCCAAGAGTTAAGAATAACAAGTTCTTTATTACCCAAAATAGAATAACCACTTAGAATAATGAAACAGATTATATTTGTCGAGAAGTGCAAAATCGTATGAATACGACCCTCATTGTGTATCTTGATTAATTGGATTGTTTCTTTGTGAATTCCTATACGAAGGTTTTGTAGATGTGTCTCCGAGTATTCCTTGATCATTTCCTCTAAGAGGAGGAGTTCCTTTAATTCTTTGAATTTTTCTAGAATACTATTTTCTTCAATATCATTCAAAAAAGTTTCGGATTGCCTAGTATTCCACCAATTTGTAATCCATGATTCCAGACTTTTTTGAAATGAGAGCGAAATCCACCAAGGCAAAAATACTATAGATGCAAGATAGAAAAGAGGAGTTAATGCTTTCTTTTTTGCCATTTTTTCATCTGTGAATTGTTAATGAATCTTATTCGTCGACTTTATGTAATCTAAGATTTCTCTCACGCATCAGTTCTATTACAAGTATCGAATCTATGAATCTATTCACTCTTTTTTATTATTATTTTTTTTTATTTTTTTATTGTTCCATATATGTCTGCTTTGACTCGAATGGATGTTCTGAAGAAATTTCAATTAAGTTATGTTATAGAAAAAGAGGATTCTTGCGTTTTTGCCCTCCTGCTGAGAAAGCATGCATTTGTCGGCTCATTTCTTAAAACACTTCAATTGGTACACGCAAGAAATAGGCCAATTCAGCAGCTTTTTGTTCCATTTCCCGTGGAGTAAAATTCTCATCAGTACGAGTCAATGGAATGGCTCCCTGGCCTTTGATATCCATATAAAGGACACGACGAGCATAAATACCCTCTTTAACTTCTACTCTGACGGACTGAATATCTTTTATAAGAAATCGGAGGAAGACCCGACGATTTTTTCCAGGAAATCCCCAACGAAAAATACACACTATTCCGTCTTTTCTATCAAATCGATCATAACCACTACCTACATTCCACGAAATTGTGCACCACAAATAAGAGCTAATAAAAAGACCCGCGATCCCATAGAAAGACATCACAATTCCTTGTGGAAAAAAAACGATTTCCTGAGACGGAAATAAAGATATCAAATTTCTACCAAGATAACTCGAGGTTCCAACCAACAAGAATCCTAATGAACCTAAAAAAAGGATAACAGCCCAGCAGAAATTACTTGTTTTTCGAGCCCCTGTTATAGGTTCTATCCATATATGTTCTGATCGACAACTCATAGTTGATCCAGTTGCTTTTTTTTGGAATTGAGAGAATACCCCAAATGAATTTTACTTTAGTCCTTTTGTTTCCGAAGTAACTCGCATCAACTAGCACTAGTTTGATGTGAACCTTTAGGAGTAATTCATTAAATTGGTTAGATCTAAACTAATAACATACCCTTCGTATGATCTCACTAAAGATAGCCACATGCATATAGATGGACCAACTTTACAATTAAGCCGTCCGCCAATTCGGGTCTATTTGAAAATAGCTAGAATATAGCATTTTGGGAGATTTTCGTCGGAAGACGCTTATACCATATTTTGCTAAAAGGATATCTGTGTTATGATACAAGCGTCAGTTTAAAAATGAGATTTTGTGCCCTCGGCTCTAAACAATCTTGTTTTTTTGAACATGAAGAAATAAAGAAGCCATTGCGATTGCCGGAAATACTAGGCCTACTAAAGGGACCAAAACAGAGGGAAAGTTAAGAGTTGTCATAGAATGGGTACCTCGCTTTACTATTTGTACCTGTTATTATTATTTAGATTTTATATTTATAGAATATAAAGATATTATATATAAAGATATCTTATATCTTATTATAAGTATAATTTGATAATTCTAAATTGGAATTATTATTAATTAATATCTCTCTAATCTATTCTAATTCTAAATTCTAAATGAGTATATAATGTAGTTTTTCATCCCTCTACATGAAAGATTTGAAAGGATATGGATGAGATATTATTTGATTCATTTTTTTCTCTTGTCTTCAAATTTAATTTACTAAGCAAAAAGTTTCTTAAAAATGAATTAGATTCTATTTATTTAGTTTTATATATTAAAGGGTTTGTTAGAATCCCATCCAGCAGGGATTCTTAGTCAAAATAGGATTATCGTAAGGTATAGAAAGATAAAATTCTATTATTCCGATAAACTAATTACTTGTTTGCTCAAAATAATTCAACTTCATGTTCT
>JARVZY010009918.1:0-29483 GCA_030686995.1 Artemisia argyi | reverse complement strand
CCTTTTTTTTTCTGCTTGCCTTTCTCTGGTGTTTTTTGTTGTTCTGGTTTCAGTGACAACTTTTTGGTAGGTTAAATAGTATGATCAAGAAACTTCTCGTCCACAAATCCCCTTATCATCAGCCAATAGATGATGGACTACACGGGCCATAGACAAAAAAGGCTAACAACTTTGGGCTTTAATAGCCTGCAACGGGCCTGTTTTTTTTGGCGGGAAAATAAGCCACAAAACGGCATCGTATTGCATAGGGTTTAATAATATGTATAATTATCTTTTTTCTAATTCATTTCTTAACCACAGCACAATTGACATTTAAATTTCACTATCTATCACTCATCATCTCCTTCATTTTTTTTCCAAATGTCATAATCACATAGTTAGCAGGATTTGTTGGCACAAAATTTAGGAACAAATATCATTTTCCTTTTGGAAATTCAAACTTTCTTAATACGCTAGTGTGCCCAGTTTATGTTTTGCACTAAAAAACATATAAGACTTGAAACATCTTGTGATAGTAGTTACACCTTTGGCTAAACTCAACCACATCTAGCAGTTTTCATATTTTGTTAACATAATAATCAGATGAAAACACTATAGAAACCTCACATCGACATAGGCTGGAAAATGTTAGGTACATAAGATAGAATATGTCTTGTATTAATACAACGCGCTTTAAGACCAATTAGAAGCAATTTTCATGATTGAAACAGCAAGTACAAAAGCGACTAATAACCCCCAATAGAGGCTGGTACGATTCAATTCAACATTTTGTTCGTTTGCAGTCAAGTGTAAAAAATCCATACATACACCGGTGGACAAAACAAACAATATAGTAGTAAGGTATCTAAAATCATCACAAGAGATTTAGAGTTCAAACCTCATCAATTACAAATTTCAAGAAGACTATGAAAAAAAAAGTCCAAAACGGTCACGAAAATACCTGATTAAATCGTATACATCTAAATCAATAAATCAAAAACTCGCTAGCAGACAAAAATAAATAAAAATAAAAAAATAATAAAAACTTGTTCATTTTACACCACCCAAACATAATCCCATATTTGGCCCATGAGATTCTGGATACACATGCAAAAGAAGAAGAAGATAGATCACAAATCGGGCCCATGAGATGTGTATGGGCTACGTTAAGACTCACTGTCTTTCATGGGCTACTCACCTACTCCTGCGTATGTCATGCAAATAAGAAGCTGATTTTTTCAAAGAGCAATGCAATTATGGATTTAATGGCGAGCATCGGGTCAAACTCGACCCGGAAAAAAAACAACAAAAAAAAAAAACAAAAAAAAACCCGACCCGACCCGAAAACCAAAAAAATGGAAAAACTCAAACCGAGAACCAAACCTAGAAATGTATATCAAAACCAAAATCAAACCGAATAACTTGGTTGACCGAAAAAACCGAATCGAACCGAAACCGAAAAAAACCGAGATAAAAATTCAAAACTGTAACCGAACCAAAAAATGTTGGTTTGTTTCAGTTCAGTTTTTCGGTTCTGATTGGTTTTCGGGTGGATTTGCTCAGCCCTAAATGCATTATTTTTAATTATTTTTTTTCTAATTCATTTTCTTAACCACAAACACAATTGACATTTAATTTCACTATCTATCACTCATCATCTCGTTCATCTATTTTTTCAAGTTTCATGATCACATAGTTAGAAAGATTTGTTTGCACAAAAACTTAAGAACAAATATCATTTTTCTTTTGAAAATTCACAGTTTCTTCATACTCTAGCGTGCCTAGTTTATGTTCTACACCAAAAACTATATCAAACTTGAAACCTCTCATATTCCGATGATAATAGTTATACCTTTTGCTAAACTTAACCACCTCTAGCGGTTTTCATATTTTGTTAACATAATAATCGGATAAAAACACTATAGAGACCTCACATCGACGTAGACTTGGAAAACGTTGGGTACATGAGATAGAATTTGTCATGTTACAACGCGCTTTGAGACCAATGAGAAGCAATTTTCATGAAAACTGGTCACAAAAACAAACAATAGTAGTAAAGGTATCTAAAATCCTCACTAAAGATTAGAGTTCAAACCTCATTAAGTACACATTTTCAAGACAACTAGGAAAAAGTCCACAACGGTCACTAAATACCATACATCTGAATCAAAAACTTGCCATGAAAAAAAAAAAAAAAAAAAAAAAAAAAAAAAAAAAAAAACAGTTAATTTTACACCACTCATGACAATTATTGACTTTTGACAAATTCAAAGTCAACAAAACTCAAAACCCCTCTACAAAACCAAACACCCCACCTCTCCATCACCACCACCACACAACCAAAACCCAACCATGGGTTCCAACACAAGCAACAACCCAGCACTAGATCCAGACACAGACCACCCACAAAACCCAGGTCACCAACTAGCCCAATTCGGGGCAGGATGCTTTTGGAGCGTTGAGCTAGCTTACCAACGCTTAGAAGGTGTCACTAAAACTGAAGTAGGGTATAGTCAAGGCCATGTTCATAACCCTGATTATAAACTGGTGTGTACTGGTACTACTAATCATTGTGAGGTTGTCAGAGTTGAGTTTGACCCGGCTGTTTGTTCTTATAATGATTTGTTGGCTTTGTTTTGGTCTAGGCATGATCCTACTACTCTTAACCGTCAGGTATATGGTTTTTTTTATAAAGATTGTTAATATGGGTGTTTAGGATTTTGGTTTATTGTTTTGATTTAAGGGTGTTTGGATAAGGTTATAAAGGGGGCTTGTAAGCTTATTAGGTTATATAACTAAAATCATGGTTCTAAAAGGCGCGCAAAGGCCTAGCAAAGGTTTGAGGATTGGTCATGCCGCCACGCCACGCGTTATGCTGCCTTATGCTATGTCTTTTTGTAAACTCGATATATGTGAAATATAATATAAATTATATAAATATTTTCATATTTTGTGCCGCCTTATGTCAACCTTATAAACGCAAAAGCTTCGCCTTGGCCGCTAAGGCGTGAGGCTTGGTCATGCCGCCACACCTCGCTCTATTTATAACCTTGACTAAGATAAGCGGAATTAAGTGTTTGGGTAATCCACTATATGATTGGGCGTATAAGCTTATACGATGGATTTGACAAGTTCAAATTTATAGCCTTATTTGAAGGATGATGGGCTTATGTAAGAAGTGTTATTGCAAAAGACTTTTATAACCTCTAATAATGATTACAATCTTATATGTTTAGGTACTTTTTGGTTATTTTACATCATTGTGGATAATAAGCTAACCCAAACCCTAAGCATGGACGTATCTTATTATTTATAAGCCATAAGTTGCTTATGAAATACTCAAGTCTAAAGCCCAAAATATAAGATTAGCCAAACACTCCCATCAAGAGCCCATTTAGCCCAATTTGTTGGGCTTGTATACTGAGCTTATCATGACTTAACGATGGAAATAGGCTTGTAAGCTAGAAAATAACCCGGAAAAAAGGGTTTATGAAATATATGTCAAACAACATGAGCTCGTAAGCCAAAAAAAAAAAATGATTAAACAAATATCCCCTATAATGACTGTGATAGTTTAGTTATTTGAGGGTGAAATAATTGGTTTTAAGGATTGTTTGTGATTGCTTATTGGAAAAAGGTTATCTGTTTATTGAGATTGCTTATATCAAACTAATTGTTCTTAAGACGATTCAAAGTTGCAAGTTTACCAAAAGGGTTTGTGTAGATTTGGGATTTTTGATATAAAATGAAGTAAAGCATAGATTTTGATGTATATTAAGCCCAAAAAACAAAAATAGTGACAGACTGTTGATTCATTCATTGACTTCAAAGGTGCAGATTTAGAGACATTTTGCAGATTAGAAACTAAAGATTATAGCAAAGATCGCCGAAAGTACTAATTTGAATTTAAAAGTGGACTTTCCATTTTGTGAAAATCTTGTATATTCCAATTTTTTTTAAATAATGTGTTCTTGTTGTAGCGTGGTGATGTGGGTACCCAGTATCGATCTGGGATATACTATTACAGCGAGGAGCAGGCTCGCATTGCAAAGGAATCTTTGGATGAAAAGCAGAAGGAGTATAAAGATAAGATTGTGACGGAAATTCTTCCAGCCAAGAGATTCTACAGAGCGGAGGAGTATCACCAGCAGTACTTGGAAAAAGGTGAACTTGCGGGTTCTAAGCAGAGTGCTAAAAAAGGATGCAACGACCCCATCAGGTGCTACGGATGATAAAGTATGTATCACAGAAACCTAATTAACTATAATAAAAACCAGGCGTATGTCGTCTGTCTTTATTTCCCTTTAAATGGATAATGCTGTGTTTATTCTGAAGAACTGTAACTTATCTTTGCTTATGCAGTTGGAATCTTGGATATTATGTATAAAGAAATTTTAATTAGATCATGATACACTATAGAAGTACTACACTACTCCGATTACCTCAAGATGACAAATCCATAAAGTTTAACAAATAAAGACTACAAATCTACAACTTTAGCTGTAATTATGTGCAATTTTCACTGTTAGCATCGTACTTAGGCCATTGGTCTGTTTTTGTAGTTATACCTTTTTTTTTTTTTTTACTACCCTTGTTGGTAATTATACTTTTTTTTGATGGACCATTGTGGTAATTTTGACAATAGGTAACCAATCAAAACACTGACGTGGACAATCAGTAATTTTGTTATTTGGGTGCATGTCACATAATAGCGCAATTATATTAGTTTGAAAATGGACCATGAGTAGCTTGAATTAGAATTATGTGAAAATATATCTTTATTAGATCATCATACAACAGAGAAGTACTATGATTACATCAAGATGATAAATGCTTAGTGTTTAAGGAATAAGAAACTACAACATTAGCAGTAATTAGAGTTTAACTTAATAAATTGTGTGTATGACTGTGCGTATATGTGTTTAATTTGTATAATCTAGAGTTCGTCTCTGAGAGATGATGTAGAAGTCGTAGGGTTGACAGCAGAATTCTTGATAGGATAGGATGCTTCCATTGCTATACCACAAAGCCCTCGTTTATCAGATATCCCTTGTTGCATCCTAATGTATCCCTTCTCGCCCCATTCAGCTCCCCATGAGTTCCTTACTATCCAATATTTAGTTCCATCTAGAGTTGTACCGTATCCAACGGCTGCCACCCCATGATCCAATTGCGTTCCACACTTTCCAGTAAAAACTCCCTGTTACACCACAAAAATAACTCATTTTTACAATTCAGTTTCTAGATCAAATAACATCTTTTGTCAAGTCTCTTAAGATTTGTTCACCAGAATCTTGGAAATGCGTTCATTTAGGTATAAAAAATATTTGTTATTACCTCACTATAGAACTGGAAGTCTTGTTCTCCAGCATCAATGGCAACAGCTACAGGCTGGTGAGCTACTGCTTTCTTTAGTGCTTTCTCATTATTTTTTGGTACATCCTCATGGCCATCAATCGATACCACCGGAGCATTCACCTGACGAGAAGAATATCATTCTTTTAGTTTACACCCAATTTCATTTTCCGAACTAGTTTATGCTAAAAAAAGGTTGTACCTTTTTAGAATTACAACGCCCGTCTGAAGCTGTGTAAGGATAAGTAACCTCTTTAGTTAGCCCTCCTGTTTTCTTGACGTAGTCAAAAGCTAAGTCCATTAGCCCTCCGTTACACCCCTGGTTTTCTGAAGTGTCACAATCAATGAGTTCTTGCTCTGATAACGACACTAGCTCCTTGGTTTTGATTGCATTTATTCCTTCAACTGCTGCCACAGTCGAAAACGCCCAGCAACTTCCTGTAATACACACATATGGATAGTTAATTACATGTAACAGGTTAACCAAGTATATGTTATTTTGTATCAGTTACTAAAGATTTACCGCATTGTCCTTGATCCTTGACAGGGGCGACAGCCCCTTTCTTTCTCCAATCAACCGAAGTAGGGACCCTTTCAACATTAGCATACATAAACGTCTTGTTACCAATTCGATCTCCTTGAAGTGACCTATGATGATGAATCTTGGAACCTGCGTATACGCTTCTGAACTCATGGCTAGTCATGTCAGCAAACTTATTAAGCTTCAACTTATAAGGCTTATCCATCTTGTTAGTTTCATGAACATGCAATGCATTAGTTTTGAACACATTGAACCGTCTCTTCTTCTCAACGTCGTGTGTCGCTACTTTGTGGTAGCTCCTCCATCGCTCGTACATTTCCCACAAACTATCCTCAGTTTCAAGCTCCTTTTCATGAAAATCAAAACTCCATGCAACGCCTAAAACCAAAGCTAAAGAAAGAGAAACCAAAAGAAAGTTACGGGTCGACATTTTCTTAAACAATCTTGATTGTTACTTGAGTATGGGGTTTGAATAAGAATGATGAAAGTTGTGGACTTGGATGGTGGTTTATATAGAGGAAAGATTGAAGAGTTGCTTAACAAGTTGATCAAAGTGGATGAAAGGTTCCTTATGGGCATGAACAACCATTATGGTTCAATAATGGTGGTGTATATGTGTGAAGTTAAAATGATCCAAAAAGTGTACCAAAGTGGCAAGGTTTTATTGATAAGAAGTGATTCAAGTTGTGAGTAAATGTTAATTGAGTGAAGAAATTGGTGTAAAATGTGTGATATTATTATGTGATATTATTATGTGATGTATGCATGGTTTACACGTTATGGGGATGCAAATGGAGGAAAGGCGACAAATGCTATTGGTCATTTAGTTGTGCACTTTTAGTTTTTCTTGTTCAATATGCCAATTTTAGAGTGTTTTTGGGTTGCTTTAATGTTAAAAACTAGTTGTTGGCTACTTTTACAACGTATAACATGAACATTTTCATTTCAGAATTTTCTTTTTCCTTAAAATGGGAGAAGCTTTCTCAACATATTAAAAGCACCTCTAATGCAATTATAGGTCGTATGAAAAAATAAGTTTCCAACTTTTTTTAATTCAACCTAAACATAAATACAAACGATTAGCTTTTGCTTCACATAACACTAACATTAAACATATCATTCAATAATAAGTCGTGACTCACTTGTTTTTTATGTCAAATTTATATGTGCTTGTATATGTGGAAACGTAGAGGTTTGGGACGTATCTATAACTATATAATTTTATCAACCAATGGCTTGTGCTACCATAATTTCTGAAAAGGCTATAACGTACAAATACATGTGTGTATATAACGGTTTTTAAAGTAATATATACCCTCAAACTATAGAAAAGAAATGTTCATAAGCTTAAACTTTATCAAAAAAGGGCAAGAACACGGGATAAAATCTTTTCTTTTAGAAGGTTAGCGCGACCCAATTATAGTTTTTTTAACCTAGCAAAAAGTAAAAGAAAATTTGCATTTTTGTGACTTACGATTGTAGTCATTTTCAACTTGACTCAACTTTGTGTCATACTGATAAAACTAGTACTTTTTTTCATTTTGTGAAATGACGAAACTGACCTCACTTTTACATATAAATTATCACTTATGACATATGGTAAAAAAAAAAAAAAAAAAAAAAAAAAAAAAAAAAAAAAAAAAAACTCTCTTTCATGCGAATTACACAACAATCGTCTTTTAAATTATCTACACTTTATAAAACATATACAAAGTAATAACTAAAATTATTAAACGATTTATATCAAAAATCTTAAAATTTAATCTTCTTTTATTTCAGATTAATTTTGCTCTATATTGAAAATTTTAAAATTTTCGATTCTTAAATTTAAAGTTTATAAAAGTTATTTCAAATAAATTTCAGTTACGATGTGTACGAAACTAAAAACACTAACTGGAAATGAAGGAGCAAACAATTGTTAATATAAGAGCATAAGGTGTGGGATCGTCGTAGCTTCGCCAAAATGACATGGCAAAATCATTGCAGCTCGCCACCATACCCCTCTACTTCGCCATAGTTCACTAAAGTGGAGTTCGTAGTCTGCACGAAGAAGCAAAATTCTGATAAGTGAACTGTTTGTGGGCCCAAGTGTGCTATTCAAATGTCTTTTTTTTTTTTTTTTTTTTTTTTTTTTTTTTTTTTTTTTTTTTTTTAAATCCGGGCTGGAGTGGAGTGTGTACAGGCAACAAGTGGGCTTAAGTCAAAGTTTTGATTTTTTTTTTTTTTAATTTTTTTTCTATTTTGTAACTTTAAAAAAAATGTTATTTGTATTATTTGAATGAAATAAATTTAGTTTATTTGGAAATTTGAATAAAAAAAGTAAAACAAAAGTGGTGGAACTCAAATGAGTAAGTTGATGTTAGTTGTAATAAGGAGGGTTATAAAAGGGAGGTTTGTTAAAATGATATGACACCTTGTGAGTGCCAAATGACAAGTTTTGGTATGTCAGTATACCTTGTGCTCTAAAAAGTAGGACTGAGCAATCCCGACCGACACCCGACAACCGTCCCGATTCCGACCAGTCCTGGCCAACCCGATCCCGATTCAGACCAGTCTCGGTTCGGGACTTGGTTTGCGTTTTCCTGCGAATGGGTTTCGGGCCGTTTCGAGATGGAAACCAAAAAACAACAAGTAAAACCGAAAAATCCGACCGATCCCGACCTATCGGGACTGTCCCAGTACCGAAACGACTGTATTCGGGTTAGGAGTCGGTTTGGTTTTCTGGCGAAATCGGTTTCGGGATTTGTCGGTATCGGGTCGGGACGGGACGGGGCCGGCCCGATGCTCACCCATACTAAAAAGCATTTGGTGTCGTAACACAAGTGCTGCAAGGGTGACGTGGAGGAGAGGTAACACACGTGAAGCCCATGTTACCATACCGTGCCTCTGCATTAAGGTTAAAGTTTCACCCCTATGTTAAGCTGGTAAAGCTGCGTTAAATTTTTTTTTCTTTTCTTTTTTTCTTCCAATTTAAATGGGTTTTGGTGGGTATTTTGGTTTGTGTTTATATAACGTGTGTGTTGTGTGTGTTTTAGTTGCAGTTTTTTAAAGATGGAAAAAAGAAAGTTTTGGTGTTTTACAGTTTCAATCCTTGTGGTTTGTTTTTGTTGTGAGTGATGACAAAGTTTTTTTTTTTTTTTTTTTTTTTTTTTTTTTTTTTTTTTTTTAAATTAAGATGAAAAGGTTAAAACTAATATAGCGCTGACGTATCATTTGGTGAAACTTTAACCCAAGTGATGATACCTAATGCTCTAACAGTGTGTAAGAATTGTGTTTTATGTGAGGAGAAGATAATCTTAATATTTTAAAAAATAATCTTAGTTTTAACAATATGCCGTAAAAGTGAATCAAATTGAAATTAAGTGTCATATTAGGTCAAAAAAATGCAAATTTCCCAAACTAAATTACGAAGAACTCATATTTTGATGATATCACAAGCTTTTTTTAGAACGTGTCCTCAGCTACTACAGTATTTTTTTCAAGGCACTCTTTTATTTCTGGCTCTAGTTCTCATACATGGAAATATTCTCTCCGTTTCATAATAAGGTATAATTTTTGAAATGCATATTGTTTTCAGAAATTTCACTAACTAAACTTTCTACCAATCAAATATCATATTTGATCACTAAAGTCGATTTTAATTTGTTAAAATATAAAGTGAACATCCAAAATAGCAATCTCAAACACTTGATATGAGAAAGAAGCGTATAAGATTAACAAAATTTGAAATTTTAAAAACGCTATGAATATATCTTTCATTGTCCAAGAAATGAGTAAAACAAAAATTCACAATATCATATTTAAATTATGATATTTAAATGCCGACAACCTCGTTATTATTATTTTAATAATGATATTTAAATTGTTATGATGATTGTGAAGATTTGCAAGCTCATATTAATTAAAAAAATAGAATGAAAAATAAAATAAAAAATAAAAAATATTGTATCTAACTTAAACCGTACTAAACCTTGTCCATTTCTACACACTAGTAACACGGTGACACGCCCAACTTTCAGGGACGGAACCAAGGGGTTTTCATGGGTGCCTGAGATCCTTATGGATTGTTTCAATGTAGTGTAAATTTTTGAAAAAAACATCAAATTTTTCATAAATGTATCTTAAATGCACCCGGTCTATCAAAATGTGTTTCTATATAACCATTTCAAAAAATTTGTACACCCAGTTATATTTGTTCTTGATTTCGTCCATGACAACATGTGATCTAAATGAGAAAAACAATTGATAATATAATTATCTCGGTGACAATATGAATTTGACATTTTGTAAAATCACTTGTGATTTGTGAATGAAATTTCATATCATTTTAAACACATGCAACTTTTTTTGGTTGTGTAGTTTCCATTGGAGCATATATTTACACGTAATGTAGAGTTGTACTTCTCCTATCGACAAGGAGTATAAGCAGAAGAGAGTACTGAATGTGATGGCTTAGGTTTTCTTAATGAATGGATGGCTTAGGTTGATCCTTTTTATACTCGTAATCTTGTTGGACAAGCATAAGCAACTACATTTATTAACAATCCTAATCAGTCACCTAATCATATTGCTACATGTCTTTACCTATTTGAATACTGCTCATCTAACTTTCGGTCGATGGACTACTTAATTAATTAAGTTACGTAATGAGCCGAATAGATGCCTCTCGCAGTCTGCCTAATTTCCCTATCAGTGTGAAAATTAACCCGAATACATGTCGATAAAATTAAATATAGTGATTGATCATAGTAGATTAATTTTTATGATCAAATAGATTAGTGATTGATAATGATTTAACGAACGAGGTTTTATTTTTATTTTTATTTTTATTTCAATTTGTTAAGTTTTGATGATTCTAGTTTCTTCTGGTCATAGAAGCTCGATATTTAAAATTAGAATAGCGATAATCCTTTTTTCTTCAATTTTCCGAACAATATAATCACCCATGATAAAATAATAAACGGACAAAAAAAAAACCTCATTCAAGTTACTCGCAAAAGCGAATCTTTCCTAATGACTCATATATACGCAACTTAACTGAAGTATCTGTGTCAACATAAACATGAAAAACGAGTATTAAACCTAATTTTGCCACCAACTCTCTATCCCTTGTCAGATCTATAGAATTTGCCAATTTGGAAATAAAGTTTCTTAATCAAAATCTATGCACTCTTTTTTACTTTGGCCTTTTTATTCTTTCCCATTATTGATGTGCGGCCAAACTCTCTAAAATTTCTATTTTAGGTTCCTCTTGTATAAATATTTCTTGTGTATTTATGATGTTTAGCTTTAATAATTGAATAAAGTAGTAAATACTTCTATGAGCATTCAAGATGTTAGGTTAGTTAGCTTATTATAAGATTAAAGGTCATTGTGCATTATATTTGATAACTAAGATTTATGTTAGGTCGTGATCACAGTATGTTTTAAGTAATGATAGAAATCCATTTGATTGAATGTTCACTGGTCTAAATACACACACTTTTACCGATCGAAGTCTTTTCAAAGCAGACTATCTACATCATCTCTCCTTATACTCTATTGTGGTCGGATTGAGTATTGTTGTTATATGATCGTAGAGATTGGGCCTTAAAAAAAATAAAAAATAAAATAATAATAATAAAAAAATCAGTAACAAAGAAAATAAACTTTTTAGAATTGATATCATGTCTTTTGGAACAGCTAACATTACATTATAGATTTGTTTAAACAGTAAGTCTCTTCTTTTTTTTTTTTTATTTAAAGGGCCAGGTAATTAGTCTTTCTGACTTATCATCACTTACATAGTTACATGCAAATTATGGAATGGTTAAATTAACTAATGAGCCCTACTTAAAGAGATGTTTACGTTCGAGTGTTCAACATTTAAACGCCAATTTTTGGTGCAAAAGGTGAAATATATATTATTCATCAAACTGTAACACAACTTACAACACCATTCAACTGATTAGGACAACCTCCAATCACTATATAAAAGAACGATACAACTCTTATCAGTCAATACTACTATCAATATCAAACATCAAAAAGCTAGATACTAACAGAACTACAAACCACTATCAATACACAACAGTGGACACTAAATTCACCTTTAATGCACCATAAACTGTAACACCCCCAAAATTTGATACAGCGGAAGACTCAACAAGCTTTCGAGGTGCTACGGGAATTGGTATACAAACACAAGACATAATAGAACGAGATAAAGTAAACATAATAAAAACACAACCAAAACAGGGTTTTAAAGTTTACATTTATCCCAACATCATCCAGAGTCAGGCCCAAAAGAAATAAAAGTAGGTCCAAAATTCAATATCAGAGTTTAGAAAAATAGATCCATAAACCAGGAGCCTTAGCCGAGCCTTCCAATCCATGCATCCATATCATCACTTAATTACCTGAGAAAACGTGCTAAAAGTCAGCTTTCGCTGGTGAGATCATAGGTTTAAATTCGTCTAACAATATAGTGGACATATACGCAAAACGCTTGCTAGCTAGACTAAGGATTCACTAAAAGCCTGCGGATACCCTCCGCTCCAACATAACACACGGATACCCTCCGTTCTAACATAGATATTCGGGTAACCTCCGCAATATCATAAATACTCGGATAACCTCCGAAGTATTAATAACCTATAGGTGCACACTATAGTATCTAAAAAAGCCAACCTTGAATAGTACACACGAAACCGTGTGACTAAAGCTGACAATTCCAAATAACCAAATAAGCCAACCTTGAATAGTACACACAAAACTATGTGACTAAAGTTGTCAATACATCCTAGTCCATACGCATAGCAAGTTTAGAAAGAATATAAAAGCGATAATAGTCCACATAAAATAATTTGCACGTTTCTCACCCCAAGTATTGAAAACATAGTTCAAGAAAAAGTGGGGCTATGACTCACCTCAAGTCCAGAAATCAGCAAGAAGAAATAGGTAGAAGTAAGACGTATAGTAACTCACAAGACGGCAACTACGGACTCGGCACGACCTAATAATATCAACTCGTTCAGAAATCATTTCCCTCAAATTCAAATATTCCCAAACCCGGACGTATTCCGTTTTATTTTCCGAAAATCCATTTCGTAATAGTTTGGAGTATTTACGTTTGGTATCCATACGGGTGGTGGGTCGACACAAACAAACCAAAAAAGTCACACAAAAGAATGATAAAAATAAACTATAGATCTAATATTAGCCCAATATATTATTTAAATAAATCGTCAAAGTTTATCAAATCCGTCGATTTGATAATCCTCATATTTATTTACGTAACATACCGTTCCAAGATTACACCCAATCCTAAAGCACATAGCACATAAGTACTATATGTTATATATCGTAGTTTAATAAACTTCTTATATACATCGTCAAATTGGCCAGATTTCCCGATATATATATATAGCAATTTATTATCCTTTTCATATACCACAACCTATGGGCGTCGTAGGATACGATGCCCATTAATATACTCATTTCGTATAGCCAAATAACTCGGTTCAACCTTTCGGTTAAGTAAGTTATTTAGTTATAGAAAATGTTTATATTAATCGTCATATATCCGTGACAACACAAAAGTCACAAACAATAACTTACCTGGACTCAAGTGACCACAACTCCGCATAACTCGATAGTTTTACTTGTTATATATGTAAAATAACATTTCGTTTAATATTTAGTAATCGTCGAGATTCCTCGGTATTTATAATATTTATTTATAACAATACTTCCAATAATATTACGCTACTCTCGTATCCTAATATATTTAGTCGTATTATTTATAATACAACTCGTGATTTTTTGTTATTATTAATATACGCATTTATACAATTATATATATGTTATTCACGTCTATATATTCATATAGACGTTTATATTACCAATAATTATTATTACGAGTTTTATTATTTATGTTTTAAATGGTAAATAATTATCGAGTCATACGAAATTGGTCACATGTCCGAGTCATGACTCTCGGCTCATTGTCCAAGTCCAAAATAATATGTAAATGTCAAAAGAATCAATACATCTCCGTCCAAAACAATCCCAATCCACGTGCTACAACAATAGGGTCCGACTACGGCACCCGACTAACCTATCTCCGTCATTCTAAGTGACCGTCTCACAATCGGTCCCCAATCACACTTTTCGTCAACAACTTCTCAATACCAAAATCCATTGTCGAGACCAAACGTGGTCTCGACCCACAAGCATTCGGCCAAATAATCAACCAAAGCCGAATCCAAAACCAAGTTAACCACAAAAATAATAAGGAAATAAATATAACCAAGAGTTAATTACATAAATGGTCACTGTGGTTTGTCTATTTTTTCACATTTAGTCACTGAACTTTTTTTTTGACATACATGGTCACTGAAGTTTCAAATCGTTACAAATTCAGTCATTAAGATTTCAATTTCTTTACATAAATGGTCACTGTGGTTTGAAACTTCAGTGACCATTTATGTAACGAAATGGACTGAATTTGTAACGATTTGAAACTTCAGTGACCATGCATGTCAAAAAAAAAGTTCGGTGACTAAATGTGAAAAAATGGACAAACCATAGTGACCATTTATGTAATTAACTCTATAACCAAGGTTCACATTCGGGTTGGTTTACCAAGCCAAACCCGAGTCTACTCGACTCAAACGAGTCTCGGTATACACCACGAGCCACAATGGCTCGAACCAAAAATCAAAGGGTCACAAGTAAAGCTCCAAGGAGCACACCCAAATGCCAATTCGACCACACGGGTCTCGGCAATAACAACCACATACGGCGTCGAGCCGTGACTCCATCGAGTCGAGCCAAATAATCCAACGCAAGCAATAACATAGACCCAAAATCTCGATAACCAAGAGAAGCAAGTAAATCGAGCCCCAAGGCTCGGATCAACAACCAAGCCGTGAGTCTTAGACTCACGGTTCGAATCGAGCCATCAAGAAACCAACCCGGATACCAAACCTTTAAGAAAACATGTTTCCAATAAAAAACCCATAAGTATTACACGTTTTATTTGTAAACCCAACCGAATCTCATCAAGTCGTGACCCTAGGTCACGTTTTTATCAAAAATACGAGTAAAACTCGTCTCACCTTCGATCTTTAATACACCAACCGTGATAACCTTTCGAAAACAAGAGAGTGGTGGTGATTCGAGATGAAATACGGGGTTATAGGGCGCGTGTAGTAGTAGATCTAAGAGATTAGATGATGGGGAGTTAGAAAATGGTGGTGGTGTTGAGTGGTGGCCGGAAATGGTTGGGGCGGCTAGGGTTTGTCAAGAGAGAAAAAGAGAGAGAGAAGTGTGGAAGTGAGGGTGTTGGTGTGTTGCTTATGAACCGAACCACAAGGACCCTTGTTATTAACTCTTTTTTTTTTTAAGTTTTTAATAATAATAATAATAACAGTAATAATAATATTACTAATAATTATGAGTGGGTAAAAGAAATGGGTAAGTGTAAAACATACGGCCCAAAACCCGAACTCATTTTAAACGTTTAATATCTCACGAAACATCCCGTAAATAATTAAATATAGTCGGACTTGTAAAATCAAGTCATAAAATTTCCTGTTAGGTAATCCTAGTGCCGGAGTCAACGTAGTACCAAGTGAGAATTTAAAAATACATCACCAAGTAAATTCCATAACGAATCATTAAATAAATCTCGAATCCCATAACGACATAAATATAATTAACCATAAAATTGGTCTTACAAGTTCGTTACGAATAAAAATTCCAATTAAAATTTATAAACGAACTTTAACGTAATGCGGGTTTTCAAACTGGCTCCCTAAATTGCCGGTTGTCACATCCTCCCAGTCTCAGAAGAAACCCGTCCCGGGTTTCTCTCGGAACAATTCATCTACGAAGTGAAAAGCTTCGGATACCTCTTCTAGAACTCGTCCTCACGTTCCCACGTAAATTCTGGTCCGTGTCGGGAATTCCAACGAACCTTGACGAGCGGAATGCGACTTCGCTTGAGTCATTTAACCTCACGATCTAAAATCTCAATTGGCTCTTCCACAAAATTCAATTTCTCATCAATACGAATATCCTTCATCAGAATAACAGGCATCTCATCAGAAAGACATTTCTTCAAATTACTAACGTGAAACACGTCGTGAACTTTACTCAGTTCATGTGGTAATTCCAACCTATAAGCCACGGGCCGAATTATTTCTAAAATAAGAAATGGTCCAATGTAGCGTGGGTTGAGTTTTCCACGTTTCCCGAAACGTATCACACCCTTCCAAGGCGAGACTTTCAGCATCACTTTGTCTCCAACCTGGAACTCTAAGGGTTTACGTCTCTGATCGGCGTAACTTTTCTGCCTATCTCTGGCTGCTTGCAACCGATCACGAATCTGAGTTACTTTTTCCGTAGTCTCCAAGATAAGTTCAGGGCCTGTGAGTTGGCTATCTCCAACTTCCGCCCAACCAATAGGCGAACGACATTTTCGGCCATACAAAGCTTTAAATGGTGCAGCTTTAAGACTTGTGTGGTAGCTATTATTATAGGAGAATTCCGCAAGGGGTAAATAATTCTCCCAGCCTTTACCAAAGTCTATGATACATGCACGAAGCATATCCTCTAAAGTCTGAATGGTCCTCTCACTTTGACCATCGGTTTGGGGATGATATGCAGTACTCATATCAAGTCTCGTCCCCAAAGCCGTTTGAAGTGATCGCTACAAAGCTGACGTAAAGCGGCTATCGCAATCAGAAATAATCGATATCGGGACTCCATGACGAGAAATAATTTCCTTCACATATAACCTCGCAAGTTTATCCACACTATCATCTTCACTAATTGCTAGGAAATGAGCAGACTTAGTCAGACGATCCACAATTACCCAGATAGCGTCACAACCGCTAGCTGTCCTCGGTAATTTGGTAATAAAGTCCATTGTAATCCGCTCCCATTTCCAAACTGGAAGTTCTGGCTGCGTCAATAATCCTGACGGTCTTTGATGTTCGGCTTTAACCTTAGAACATGTCAAGCATTTACTAACATACGATGCTATATCTGCCTTCATATTTGGCCACCAATATAACTTTTTCAAATCCTGGTACATCTTGTCAGATCCAGGATGAATAGAATACCTTGACTTATGCGACTCATGCATAATCAACTCCCGAATTCCTCCATATAAAGGTACCCAAATCCGATCTCCAAAACATAGTAATCCATCGGAATGCTTAACAAATCCTTTCTCATTCTCAGCCATCCCAAATATGTTCTCAGCAGGTCGGTTTTCTGATTTCAACGCTTCCGTTTGAGCTTCAAGTATTTGAGACGGTAACGGCGATACGATAGTCATTCCCAGTGACCTAACTCGTAACGGTGGTATACTTTCTTTTCGACTAAGAGCATCAGCAACAACGTTTGCCTTACCAGGATGGTAGCGAATTTCGCAATCATAATCGCTTAGCAACTCAATCCAACGTCGTTGTCTCATATTGAGCTTTTTTTTATTCAAGATGTGTTGTACACTTTTGTGGTCAGTGAACACAACACACTTTGTTCCATACAAGTAATGTCTCCATATCCTCAAGGCGAAAACCACAACACCTAACTCCAAATCATGGGTGGTGTAGTTTTTCTCGTGCTTCTTGAGCTGTCGGGAAGCATAAGCTATCACTTTCTCTCGTTGCATTAACACGGATCCCAAACCTTTATGTGAAGCGTCACAATAGACGACAAAGTCCTCGTTACCTTCAGGTAACGCTAAGATAGTAGCACTACATAACATCTTCTTGAGTAATTGAAATGCTTCCTCTTCTTTATCTCCCCATTCATACTTAACACTCTTTTGAGTCAATTTGGTTAACGGTTTAGCTATCTTCAAAAATCCCTCGATGAATCTTCGGTAATAACCGGCTAAACCTAAAAATTGACGAACTTCTGTTGGGGTCGTAGGTGCAGCCCAATCTTTTATTGCTTCAATCTTAGCAGGATCCACATGGACTCCTTGTCTATCAATCACATGACCCAAAAATTGTACTGTCGGAATCCAAAATTCACATTTGGAGAACTTGGCATACAGTTGCTCCTTCCTGAGCAATTCTAAAATAAGTCTTAGATGCTCCTCATGCTCCTTCTCACTCTTTGAGTAAATTAAAATGTCGTCGATGAATACGATCACAAACTTATCTAAATAAGGCTTACACACCCGATTCATGAGATCCATGAATATCGCCGGTGCGTTAGTCAACCCAAACGGCATCACCTGAAACTCGTAATGCCCGTAACGGGTTCTGAAAGCCGTTTTCGGAATATCTTCCTCGCGAACTCGAAGTTGATGATATCCCGATCTCAAATCGATCTTCGAATACACACTCGATCCTTGAAGTTGATCGAACAAGTCGTCGATCCTCGGTAACGGGTATCTATTCTTCACCGTTAACTTGTTCAGCTCTCGGTAATCAATGCACATACGAAACGATCCATCCTTCTTCTTCACGAATAAGACTGAGGCTCCCCAAGGTGAAGAACTTGGTCTTATGAATCCTTTATCGGCTAACTCCGCCAACTGTTTTGACAACTCTTCTAGTTCGGTAGGTGCAAGATGATAAGGCGCTCGTGCTACAGGTGCAGCACCAGGTATCAACTCAATCTGAAACTCCACTTGTCTAGTAGGCGGAATTCCAGGCAAATCATCGGGAAACACATCAGGAAAATCACGAACTATAGGCACATCTCTAATGCACCTTTCCTTTTTCTCCGTCCCTCCTTTCTCAGAAATTTGAGCTAAGAAAAGGTAACATCCTTTCTCCATTAGCTTTGGTAACTTAGTGCAAGAAATAACTGCTAACCGGGATGGGCTCCTCGAACCTTTTCGATCTCCTAGTATATTTAGGATTTCCTTTCCGTAAGGTACACGCATGATCTTCTCGTCGCAAAGTATGTGAGCACGATACTTCGACAACCAATCCATACCAATGATGACATCGAAACTTCCTAACGTGACGGGTAGAAGATCTATGTTGAAAGGGTGATTCAAGAAATTTAACGTGCAACCGCGAATGATGGTATTAATCCTTTCTATGTTCCCATTTGCTAACTCTATATCATACCCAATTCCTAAGGCCGTCGGGGGTTTCTCTAGTAAGGGTGCAAACGTAGTGGACACAAAACTTCTATCGGCACCAGTATCAAATAGTATGGAAGCATAACAATTATTGAGAAGGAACGTACCAGTAACGACGTTCGGATCTTCTCCTCTCTCGTTCCCGAGTGCATACACTCTTCCCTGAGCAGCTCCAGCTTCCACACGTTGGTCCCCGTTATCTTGTCGTCCACGGTTTCCTCCAGCTCCACGGTTTCCATGATTGTACCCATTACCACCCGATCCTTGATTTCCTCGGTTCCACGACTCTCTACACTCGTTCCTATAATGTCCCTTCTTTCCACACCCATAACAAGTAACGTCTACCTTATTTCTCATCTCAGGAACAGCTTGAACCATAGCAAGAGGTCGAGCTCTACAATCCTTAGCTGTGTGTCCTTTCTTTGAGCAGTTCTGGCATCTCACACTACACCATCCAGTATGATGCTGGTGGCAATGACCACACTTGGGTGCATCACCGTTCTGGTTCTTCTTATCTCCATTCCCAATAGTATAAGCCTTAACTTGTCTCTTGTTTCGGTGATCATTACCCTTAGAGTGATGGTCTCTCTTTCTCTTTCCATTCTTATCCTTATCAGCTCCTTCCAATTCCAATGAATCCATTAGTTGTTGAGCAATTGTGATTGCCTCATGGATGTTTGCAGGCCTAGCAGAAATCACATCATTCCTTGTAGCTACCGGCAACCCATCAGTATACCTCTCGATCTTTTGAGTCTCAGTTTTTACCATATCTGGGCAAAGCAAGGCCAACTCCTGGTAACGACGATTGTAAGTCGCCATATCAGTACCCTTCACTTTGTGATTCCAAAACTCAATCTCTAGCTTCTTAACCTCATTCCTTGGGCAATAAGTCTGAATCAGCAGAGACTTAAATTGCTCCCAAGTCATAGCATAAGCTACATCACTCCCAACTGAATTTCGGTAATTGTTCCACCAAGTTAAAGCTTCATCCTTGAAAGTAAAAGAAGCAAACTTTACCTTCGCATTCTCCGCACAACCAATGACATTGAACACTGACTTAGTCTTCTCAATCCACCTGACCAAGTAAACCACTCCTTCAGTTCCACCAAACTCAATGGGTCTACAAATCTTGAACTCCTTGTAGTAACATCCATTAGCACGAACAGGTGGAAAATTTCCAGCAGAATTGTTGGAATGATTTGACTCAGCTAGTAGTTCAGCAACTCTTTGCTCGACAAGTTGGTTGATCATTGCTTGATCCACAGTAGGTGCATTAAGTGGAACATGATCATTGTCTCCCTGAACATCAACATTTTGATTCCTGTTGTTGCGGTTAGTAGTGTCCAGGTTGTCAAGAGTAGGGGTTTCAACATTTCGAGTAGGTCGGCGTCCTCGGCGACCAGGGGTAGTCACTGCAGGACCAGTTCTGGTAGCTCTAACAGGGTTTCGTCGTGGGGCCATTGATCTGAAACATCATACAAGTTCATGAGTCTCCAATAGAACTTATCAATATGCTCAACAAAAGTAATTCAACGAAGCCAAGTCATGGAAAGAATATCAACAATACACTACAAAACATCAATAAAGCGAATAGGGACTCAATTTCCATAATAGCCAAAAAACCACATAATACCATATACTAATAACCATCAACCATACAATAAAGATCCAACATCGTTCCAACTACTGGAAAACACAAAACATGCTAATCGTTCCAAAAGAGACGAATACTGAACAAAATACATCAAAACATGATAACTAGCTTTTCTAACCGAACACTCCTAGGTGTAGAAAGCAACAAGACAACATAACCCAAGCATCTAGCCACGCTGTTGGCGGAGGCTCCTCAACTCCTGCCTCAAACCATCAAGATCTCTCCATAATGATCCTAGCTCCACACTATGGGTGTCGCTGTCTCTCCTGAGGTCTGCCACTTCCTTCTCTAGCTCGGTGTTCCGCTGCCATAACTTGCGGTCGGCCTCTCGAGCTGTGACAAAACCTCGCTGTAAACTCGCGATCTGCTCATGAACCTCCATCAAAACTCTCCTCATCTCAATCGACCTGCCCTCAACAACAGTCATGTCAACTCTCAAATCTGCTATAAACTCTCCAATAACTCTCTCAAGTCGATCAGATATTCGCGAGATCTTCTCGCCTTGGGCAGTAATATGAGCCCACAACCTGCCACTCTCACCTAACTCTGCCTGCTCAGCAGAAACCTCAGATGACGCATCCGACGCCACTGGACTACCAGGTGGTGAATCAAATAGAAACGGATGATCAGGTGAGACAGGCTCAATTGGGTGTATAGGTGAATCAGGCTCCTATGCCTGAGCTGGTGGTACTAACAGATCATCATCATCAGGCATCTCCTCCTCCTGAGGGTCATCCTCCTCCTCCTCAGGGTCATCATCACCACTCTGCTCAGCCTCCTGAGGGTTATCCTCCTCCTCAGGGTCATCAGCCTCATCCCCACCCTCGTACTCCTCCTCCTCCTCATCGGAAGAGTACATCATCAATCGTCGTCTCCTAACAGGTGAACCATGTGGAGATGTGGTAGGTGATCTAGGACGGCGACGCAATGATGTGGGTGGCGCCTCTGACAGAAGAGAGTGAGCATCAATCTGTAAAGGTGATGGAGTAAGGCGTACTGACATGCGTGCCGTAGCTCGGTGGGCAAAGCGTGGGGCCACACGAGCCAAAGCCTGATGAAGAGTAAGCTGCCTCGATGTACCAGGGTGCCCTAGAGAAGATGAGGGTCTCTGCGTAGATGCAGCAGGCGGTGCTGAAGTAGAAGCTGTCTGCGGCACAGTAGCCGAAAGCATGGCAATCTGGTAAGGATCATCAGATGCCATACTGAACTGTGCTGGTAATACCGGTGCAGTAAGAATATCCTCGACAACATCGGGCATATGGGAGGCCATAGTCTGTGACAACGGCGTAGGGTAGGTGTAAGTGTTTTAAAAACAACTAAATCGCAACTCAAAATGCCATACTAAGAATTCTCATCAAATAATTCAATCATATAATCTTAATAAAAAATTTCAAATACCGCATTACTAAAACATTTATGAAACAGTTAGACTATATAATTCCTCGAAACGCCATCTTATTACTAAATCAATAAACCTCAAAACCTTAAATCATCTCAAGAAATCCCAAATCTAATAATCATCTCAAATATCTCATAATACCTCAAAACAATAGAAGATGCTTCGGCTTGGCGGGCTGGCGGGCAATGGTCAAGGATCATTTTCTATAAAAATTCGGTTATAGTTTAGGTGTTTATTTACCTAGTTCTCTATAACGTTGGCTCTGATACCAATCTGTAACACCCCCAAAATTTGATACAGCGGAAGACTCAACAAGCTTTCGGGGTGCTACGGGAATTGGTATACAAACACAAGACATAATAGAACGAGATAAAGTAAACATAATAAAAACACAACCAAAACAGGGTTTTAAAGTTTACATTTATCCCAACATCATCCAGAGTCAGGCCCAAAAGAAATAAAAGTAGGTCCACAATTCAATATCAGAGTTTAGAAAAATAGATCCATAAACCAGGAGCCTTAGCCGAGCCTTCCAATCCATGCATCCATATCATCACTTAATTACCTGAGAAAACGTGCTAAAAGTCAGCTTTCGCTGGTGAGATCATAGGTTTAAATTCGTCTAACAATATAGTGGACATATACGCAAAACGCTTGCTAGCTAGACTAAGGATTCACTAAAAGCCTGCGGATACCCTCCGCTCCAACATAACACACGGATACCCTCCGTTCTAACATAGATATTCGGGTAACCCCCGCAATATCATAAATAATCGGATAACCTCCGAAGTATTAATAACATATAGGTGCACACTATAGTATCTAAAAAAGCCAACCTTGAATAGTACACACGAAACCGTGTGACTAAAGCTGACAATTCCAAATAACCAAATAAGCCAACCTTGAATAGTACACACAAAACTATGTGACTAAAGTTGACAATACATCCTAGTCCATACGCATAGCAAGTTTAGAAAGAATATAAAAGCGATAATAGTCCACATAAAATAATTTGCACGTTTCTCACCCCAAGTATTGAAAACATAGTTCAAGAAAAAGTGGGGTTATGACTCACCTCAAGTCCAGAAATCAGCAAGAAGAAATAGGTAGAAGTAAGATGTATAGTAACTCACAAGACGGCAACTACGGACTCGGCACGACCTAATAATATCAACTCGTTCAGAAATCATTTCCCTCAAATTCAAATATTCCCAAACCCGGACGTATTCCGTTTTATTTTCCGAAAATCCATTTCGTAATAGTTTGGAGTATTTACGTTTGGTATCCATACGGGTGGTGGGTCGACACAAACAAACCAAAAAGGTCAAACAAAAGAATAATAAAAATAAACTATAGATCTAATATTAGCCCAATATATTATTTAAATAAATCGTCAATGTTTATCAAATCCGTCGATTTGATAATCCTCATATTTATTTACGTAACATACCGTTCCAAGATTACACCCAATCCTAAAGCACATAGCACATAAGTACTATATGGTATATATCGTAGTTTAATAAACTTCTTATATACATCGTCAAATTGGCCAGATTTCCCGATATATATATAGCAATTTATTATCCTTTTCATATACCACAACCTATGGGCGTCGTAGGATACGATGCCCATTAATATACTCATTTCGTATAGCCAAATAACTCGGTTCAACCTTTCGGTTAAGTAAGTTATTTAGTTATAGAAAATGTTTATATTAATCGTCATATATCCGTGACAACACAAAAGTCACAAACAATAACTTACCTGGACTCAAGTGACCACAACTCCGCATAACTCAATAGTTTTACTTGTTATATATGTAAAATAACATTTCGTTTAATATTTAGTAATCGTCGAGAATTCCTCGGTATTTATAATATTTATTTATAACAATACTTCTAATAATATTACGCTACTCTCGTAGCCTAATATATTTAGTCGTATTATTTATAATACAACTCGTGATTTTTTGTTATTATTAATATACGCATTTATACAATTATATATACGTTATTCACGTCTATATATTCATATAAACGTTTATATTACCAATAATTATTATTACGAGTTTTATTATTTATGATTTAAATGGTAGGTAATTATCGAGTCATACGAAATTGGTCACATGTCCGAGTCATGACTCTCGGCTCATTGTCCAAGTCCAAAATAATATGTAAATGTCATAAGAATCAATACATCTCCGGCCAAAACAATCCCAATCCACGTGCTACAACAATAGGGTCCGACTACGGCACCCGACTAACCTATCTCCGTCATTCTAAGTGACCGTCTCACAATCGGTCCCCAATCACACTTTTCGTCAACAACTTCTCAATACCAAAATCCATTGTCGAGACCAAACGTGGTCTCGACCCACAAGCATTCGGCCAAATAATCAACCAAAGCCGAATCTAAAACCAAGTTAACCACAAAAATAATAAGGAAATAAATATAACCAAGGTTCACATTCGGGTTGGTTTACCAAGCCAAACCCGAGTCTACTCGACTCAAACGAGTCTCGGTATACACCACGAGCCACAATGGCTCGAACCAAAAATCAAAGGGTCACAAGTAAAGCTCCAAGGAACACACCCAAATGCCAATTCGACCACACGGGTCTCGGCAATAACAACTACATACGGCATCGAGCCGTGACTCCATCGAGTCGAGCCAAATAATCCAACGCAAGCAATAACATAGACCCAAAATCTCGATAACCAAGAGAAGCAAGTAAATCGAGCGCCAAGGCTCGGATCAACAACCAAGCCGTGAGTCTTAGACTCACGGTTCGAATCGAGCCATCAAGAAACCAACCCGGATACCAAACCTTTAAGAAAACATGTTTCCAATCAAAAACCCATAAGTATTACACGTTTTATTTGTAAACCCAACCGAATCTCATCAAGTCGTGACCCTAGGTCACGTTTTTATCAAAAATACGAGTAAAACTCGTCTCACCTTCGATCTTTAATACACCAACCGTGATAACCTTTCGAAAACAAGAGAGTGGTGGTGATTCGAGATGAAATACGGGGTTATAGGGCGCGTGTAGTAGTAGATCTAAGAGATTAGATGATGGGGAGTTAGAAAATGGTGGTGGTGTTGAGTGGTGGCCGGCGGTGACAGTGGTGGCGGCCGGAAATGGTTGGGGCGGCTAGGGTTTGTCAAGAGAGAAAAAGAGAGAGAGAAGTGTGGAAGTGAGGGTGTTGGTGTGTTGCTTATGAACCGAAACACAAGGACCCTTGTTATTAACTCTTTTATTTTTATTTTTTTAAAGTTTTTAATAATAATAATAATAATAATAGTAATAATAATATTACTAATAATTATGAGTGGGTAAAAGAAATGGGTAAGTGTAAAACATACGGCCCGAAACCCGAACTCATTGCAAACGTTTAATATCTCACGAAACATCCCGTAAATAATTAAATATAGTCGGACTTGTAAAATCAAGTCATAAAATTTCCTGTTAGGTAATCTTAGTGCCGGAGTCAACGTAGTACCAAGTGAGAATTTAAAAATACATCACCAAGTAAATTCCATAACGAATCATTAAATAAATCTCGAATCCCATAACGACATAAATATAATTAACCATAAAATTGGTCTTACAAGTTCGTTACGAATAAAAATTCCAATTAAAATTTATAAACGAACTTTAACGTAAAACGGGTTTTCAAAATGGCTCCCTAAATTGCCGGTTGTCACATAAACCATCCAACTACATTTCCATATCATCTACTCATCAAGGGCATTCAACCAACACCCACAACAGCCAAGATGAATCAGGTGTATGGCTTCATTGGGAACCCAACCATCCAGTCAAGGGCTCTTCCAGTTTCTCTACATTTCCTTCTTTAAAAAAGGCTTCAAGAAACTGGAAAAACTCACCTTGAAAGAGATACTACATGCCCCCTTGGTAGTACACTGATAAGACCAAGTAGGGTCATCTTGCACCCCGCACTATTCAAATCATCCCATGTACTACCCTACAATGTTCATACTACCCTTCACACTAAGGTAACTCACTTTATGGCTTACTTTTAACTCAGAAAATTATAAGAAACATACAAATCTGCAATTACCTCCACCAAGGACTATAAACAGATTTGCATGCTCTTATATAACTTCAAGCATCCAGCAAACCAAGTTACAGGGCCTTCTTATGTGATGAACACGAAATACAAAAGCTTCTTTAAACTTGTAAGAAGCATCTGTAGTGGTTAAAAACCAATACATCAGCAAATACATGAATATCAACTACTGATCAAATCTCCCCTTAATACAACTAAAACATTTAAACGCCAGTTTATAATATGCATACGCTGAAAGTGCCTTTTACTACTCTTAGCAATATTAGGATTCAGGTCAATAACGAGAGCGTGACATGCACAAATATGTCATGTTTAGTCTAGACTTGAAATCTTTTTGTTATGTACAAATTCAATGTTACGAGCAAGGTTTTATGTTGTAATATGTAGTTTATGAGATACATTGTAGTCGGTATCAAATTGAATGCTTAAAAATGTTCGAACATGTATATTAGAATTTAGAAAGAAAAAAACGAATTTTTTAAACTTGCATTTCAACGCCCCTCAACCCGTACTACTCATGCTCGATCATATCGTTGCACAAGCTCCTAACCAACCTCTTTCTACTGCTATTCCTAAATGGGCCTCATCAGTCCTCACACAAGCTAATGGCAATGGGTCTGGCGTAGGTCCCTGATCAGACAAGGCTCGAAAATACAAGACTTGGTAGAATTCATGAATTGCTACAGTAATAACGGCTTGGCTGCCTGCTTCGAATGGAAATAGAAGAAGAATGAGCTGCTATAGTCATCCATTTACACCCATTTAAATGGAACAAAAGAATTCTAGCGAAGATAAACATAATTACTCGTGAAGAATCACCCATTCTAACCCGTGTGAATTTAGACTATGGCTATGTTTGGCAAAAGTAGCTATTGGCAGTCGCAGTGAGCAGTAGCAATGAGCTGTGAGCAGTAGCCAAAAAAACTCACAGCTTCATAAAGAAGCATTGGAAAAATGAGCTTTCATAAAAAATAGCAAAACCCACAGCTCTAATGGCAAACGAACACTATAAATCAAAAAGCTCATTGTTCACCGCTCATTGCCCAAAAAAGCTCCAAAAAGTTTTGTGCCAAACATAGCCTGTATATGACTCGACATTGAGATTAACATGTTGTAATTGAATTTAATTTAATATTTTATATTGATGAAAATGGTCTTATCAACGGATTTTGTATTCTGTAATATGATATACTAACATCCCACATCAGTGGGCGTTAGGAAACGGATAGAGTTTATAATTAGAAATAAGCACCATTTGTCAAATTGGTGAATATTCGTATATATTTTATTTAAAAATATATGTTTGTATTCATCGATTTTTTATTTTTATTTTTTTTACACAACTTGCATTTTGCGTCACTTGCGTTTATTTTGTGACTTGTTTACCTTTAAATTTATTAACACTCCTATTACTTTGGAGAGGTTGTATAAATGAAATAATGACTTATAAATGTATCTTACTTGTTATCATATCTTTTTATATGTATCAAATTAACTTTTTTGCTATTTTATGTACTCAACTTGCATTTTAAGTCACTTTCGTGTGTTTTGTGACTTTTTTTTGCAAAAACTATACACTGACGAAACTTCCTCTTGAATAAATATTTCTTGTGTATTTATGATGTTTAGCTTTTCATTCTACTTTCATTGAATAATTGAATAAATACTTCTATGAGTATTCAAGATGTTAGGTTAGTTAGCTTATTATAAGATAAAAGGTCATTGTGCATTATATGTGATAACTAAGATTTATTTATTTATTTTTTTACCCAACTTGCATTTTGTGTCACTTGCGTTTATTTTGTAACTTTTTATCCTTAAATTTATTAACACTCCTATTACCCAGGAGAGGTTCTATAAATGAAATAATAACCTATAAATGTATCGCACTTGTTATCATATCTTTTTATATGTATCAAATTAACTTTTTTGCTATTCTATGTATTCAACTTGTATTTTAAGTCACTTTCGTGTGTTTTGTGACTTTTTTTGCAAAAACTATACTCTTTAGTGACGAAACTTCCTCTTGAATAAATATTTCTTGTGTATTTATGATGTTTAGCTTTAATAATTGAATAAAGTAATAAATACTTCTATGAGTATTCAAGATGTTAGGTTAGTTAGCTTATTATAAGATAAAAGGTCATTGTGCATTATATGTGATAACTAAGATTTATGAGGTCATGGTCACAGTAACTATTTTAAGTAATGATAGAAATCCATTTGATTGAATATTGTTCACCAATTTAAATACACTCTTTTACCGAAGTTTTTTTTTTAAAGCGGACTATCTACATCTTATCTCCTCATATTTCGTTGTGGTGAGATTGAGTATTGTTGTTATATGATCATAGAGATTGGGCCTTAAATAAAACAATGAACATGAAAAAAGAAAGAAGAGAAAAGAGGAAAAGAAAAGAAAAAAAAAAAAAAAAGATTCCCTGAAAAACTAGTAACAAAGAAAAATAAACTTTTTAGAATTGATATCATGTCTTTTGAGCAACTCACGTTACATTGTATGTTTGTTTAAGATCAAAATTTTTAAATGCCAAGATCGCCAAAATTGTTCATTTTTTATTTATAAAAAAGAAAAAAAAAAAAAAAAAAAAAAAAAAGGAAAAAAAAAACCTTCTCAGAATAGACAAGGCGACTTGAGCGACTAGTCGCTCAAATAAAATATTAACAAGTGTCCCCTGATTGTACTTTGGGCGACTTTTTGTTTAAGGTACTTTTTCAAGTCACCCAAGCCGCTCAAATAAAATGTTGACAAGTGTCCCTGATTGTATTTTTGGCGACTAGTCGCCTCGTTTATTTTTTATTTTATTTATTTATTTATTTATTTATTTTTTTTGAAAAGGTGAACAATTTGGGCGATTTAGGCATTTAAAAATTTGCTTTTTGTTTAAACAGTAAGTCTCTTCTTTTTTGTTTAAAGAATAAGTCTCTTTCTGACATATCACTTGTATGCAAATTATGGGATGGTTAAACTAATGATCCCTATTGTTAATACACACAAACACACCTACAAAACTCTCAGGAATATGTGAGTAAGACGGTCTATTATCCGAGCCACTTTTCACATCAATCAGATTTTCTTAGGCCCAGGTGAGTTTTCATAACCTCACTTTTAAATGCTTTACAAACCATGTGAGGGGATACATGCTTTAAACCGAATACAAGTATTTTTCTTTGGTTATTGCACGAGTGTTATATTCTGCCACCATTACATAACTAAAATTCATGAACCATAATCACTTGCGAGTGAATGCGATTATAGTTGATAGATCTATTGGAGTTTGACAACTCCCGTTGGTTTGCCTCATACGGGTACCAATAAGTACTATATTTGAAAACACCCCTTT
>JARVZY010009917.1:0-29470 GCA_030686995.1 Artemisia argyi | reverse complement strand
AAAGCATAACATCCTTTCTCAATGTACTTCATGGTTTTGATACATGAGATGATGTTTATTCGAGTTCCACTTTGATCACCACGAATGATCAAAGTTTCATTGTCACATGGAATGTGCACAACTCTTTCACCACAAATAATGTTAGCTTGATGTTTAGACAACCAATCCATGCCAATAACTACATCAAAACTTCTGAGTTCAATTGGCATAAGATTGATGTCAAAGGGGTGGTCTAAGAGATTAAGGGTACAGTTTGGGATTACGGTATTGGTATTTACTAAGTCACCGGTAGCTAGCTCAATATTATAACTAGTGGTTAAAGTGATTGATGGAATATCAATTAAAGTCGCAATTCTAGTAGATATAAAGCTCATATCAGCACCAGAATCGAATAATACTTTAACAGGAATATTATTGAGTAAGAACGTACCGGTAACCACGTTCGGGTCCTGGTGTGGTTCTTCTTTTCCCATGACATAGGCTCTACCACGAGCACCTCCGCCTTGGGGTCCTTGGTTTTGAGGACAGTTGTTCTTGTAGTGTCCCCTTTCCCCACACCCAAAACATGTAACTATGGGCTGTGTGTTAGCCCCAGTAGCTATACCCTTGCCTCTACAATCCTTGGCAAGATGTCCGGGCTTTTGGCACTTGTGGCATTTGGCCGGGCAAGGACCTTCGTGATGGTAATTGCACTTGGTACATTGTGGTTGATTACCCACGTACTTACCACCAGCTGGTGCAGCAACATAAGCCGTCGCGGCTTCCTGTCTCTTGTTCTGTTGATTGTGATGGTTGTTGTTTCGGGTTTGGTGGTGGTTGTTGTTGTTGTTGTTGTTGTTGTTGTTATTCCCACGGTTACCATCCCATGGTCGTTTGTTGTTATTGTTCTTGTTGTTGTTGTTGTTTCGGTAGCTGGAGTTGTTGGGATTATTGGTATTGCTGTTGTTGGCATTGTTGTTGGTATTGTTGGTGTTGTTGGGGTTGTTTTGCTTTCGGGTTTCCGACATATGTACCACTTGATCCATGAGACTGCGGGACATCCGCATAGCCTCATCAAGTTCCTTGGGATTTGCCGAAGTCACATTCCCCTGTATGCTTGAGGGAAGTCCCCAGATATACCTTTCCAACAATTTTTCCTTTGTGGAAACCATTGTTGGACAAAGTATCCTCAGTTCCTGGAATCTACGGTTATAGGTTATGATATCATTTCCCCTAACCGTATGATCCCAAAACTCAACTTCCAACTTTTGCATCTCGCTGCGAGGACAGTATTCCTTGATCATCATTTGTTTCAAATTAGCCCAAGTAATTTTGTAGGCATTCTCAATGCCCATGGGTTGAGCAATTGAGTTCCACCAGGACAAGGCCTCATTCAACAAAGTACTTGTGGCATACTGAACTTTATCCCCCTCGATACATTTACTAACCAAGAACACCGACTCCGCCTTTTCGAACCAACAGGTCAAACCTACAGCCCCTTCAGTACCTTTGAATTTGATGGGTTCACATTTCAGGTAGGAAATGAACGAGCAACCCTTTGGTACTGTAGTAACATTGGTCACCGGAGGGGTAGGTCCTCCAAGGTTAAGACTGGCAATCCTGGCAGCCTCCGCAGCTATTGCAGCTTCCGCAACAGTGGCGGCTTCTGCGGCTGCTGCAGCATCAGCAGCGGCTGCAGCATCAGCAGCACCAGCAGCTGTGGTGGCATCGGCAGCTGCTGCAGCTACGGCTGCTCGTTCCGTGATAAGTGCTGCATTGACACTATCCTTTACCAGTTTGCGGATGGCGGCTTGTGTCATCGTTGGTGGGGTCTTTTTCTTTGGCGCCATGATTCTATTGTTCAAAAGATACATTGTAATTAGAGAGTTGTGAGATGAGCACAATGTTTGATAAGAATGATAGGATGATAATGTTTGAAACTTAAAAGCATAACACATGATAGTATATAAAACAAGAGTTTTATTAATATAACGTTGATTACAAAATCGAACTTATTACAAGTTCATTCAAAACTTACTAACTGATACTTTCAGTTAGTAATTACAACGTTGTACTAAAGATAACTAGTACAATAACACTAGTCTAATGTCGGTTGGGAGGTTGTTGTGGTCCGGTCGGATTATTATTTCCGCGTGTTGCTAACACATCTACACTTTCGTTTGGACGGTATTCTTTGACATCCTTTCGGTATAGCCTTTGTTGTATGGAACTCATTTGAGTTTGCATCCAACACAAATCATTCTTAAGTTGATACCTGTCAAAGTTTGCAACATCTAACCGGATTTCGGCGGTATTTAGGCGGTTAAGTAGTTTATGAATTTGAGCCGCATCCTGTTCTTGGGCCCTCTCAACCAAAGTGAGTCTATCCTTGACATTATCCAAGCCCGTCAAAGGATTTAAGACTACTTCCCCAACATGAGTCGAGTCACTCTTCACGTAGCTCATGTCAAGCTTAAACCAATATAGGTCGTCTCGAGCATTCATGGCGTCCATTCTGGCAGAATTTACCTTGGATATGTAGTCGTGCATTTGACTTGCCATACTTTGAACTTTGAGTTGTGTTAGGTTGAGAGCTTGTTTCAAAGAGTAGATTTCGTATTGAGCTGAGTTCACGAACATATGTGTAGATGTAGATGTTCCGCCGGTTTGGTGAGTAGAATTCGGAACTTGAGCTGGAGTGGTACGGTTAGATTCGGATGAAATTGGTGAAACCGGAGGTGGAGATGTTAATGGTGATAGATGTGGCACCACTAATAGTTCCTCCGCTTCCTCATCGATGCCTTCGATGTCAACATCCATTTCAGGATCCTCTTCGTACTCATCGATGTTTATGTCCATATCCATTTCAGGATCTTCGTCCAAATCTATTTCATTGTCTAGATCCTCATAAGGTATTTCCTCATCGTCATAATCAATTGCTTCAAAGTAAGGATCACCGGGTCCGGGAAGAATTGTTAAATATTCAGGCATAGCAGGAAGATGATCGGGAGATGGAGGTGCGGACATGATGTCTACAATTAGTATTATGATGTCAAAAATAATCAAATGTTTATGGAAAATGCTCAAACTAAGGAAATGTGCATATGACAATATACAAATATGTTCATGTAGCATAACATGCGTGATAAGTCCATAATCTTCTGGAGGACGGAAGGCACGAAGAGCGGAAGGCTATAAAAATGTTTTTGCTTGTTATTGTAGTTATAGTTTAGGTCTCACTTAGACCCGTTTCTCTATAACCATGGCTCTGGTACCAATCTGTAACACCCCCAATTCATGATGCAGCGGAATTCAACTTGGGTGTTACTCGACGGCACAACAGTCATAATAATAGAAAACGATCTCTAACCGAGTCGTAATAAAAAGAGTTGTCATTCATATTATTCAAATATATCAGAGTTTACATAGTAAGGTCCCAAAAGGTTCCATTGTTTCAAAACACATCAATATAAAGTCTATGATGTTTTATCGAATGACATAATAGTTTATAGCCTTCTTCCTTCGGTACGTGCCCTTCCCGCTCCATTCTTGATTATCATGGACCTGAAATACATGCTTAAGAGGTCAACACAAAGGTTGAGTGAAATTCATAGAGTTTGTTTAACGGTTGAACACAATATGTTGGTAGTAAGAGTTAATTAGACTCATACTCATGTTAGAAAACAAAACAGTTATTATTATGTACTAAGCTCATGCAACCAATACGTTAACGGGTACCAATATCAATCGGCGGTTATGTTGCCCCGGTAAGTACTTTGCCGTCATACTTAATGTTCAAATATAGTGCATTTGTTGAACTAATCTGCTCAAACAAATGGGGTTCGTCAATCCCAATAGGCCTATTCACAATACTCGCGCTCACTAATTCTAGTGATTAAATGGTTCATGATAGGGGCCTAGGATTGGCAAGGTAGGTACTTAGTAATAATAAAACAATCAGGCAGCATACAGTTTCAAAGCATTGTGTTCGGTTTAAAAGTAGCATGTATTCCCCCCAAGGATTTGTAAAACATTGAAATAATGTAAAGTGGGGCTATGAACTCACCTTAAGTAGGATAGCAAATAATGAAGGTAGTGGTTGGATCGTGTAGGTTTCTACGAGCAACCTATAATAGAATGTTGCGACTTAGGATTTGAGTAAAGAATATAACGGAGTGCCTATATATATATCTTTCATTTTAGTCCATGATGTGGTATGGTGTATATTGTAAGTCCTTGAAAGAAAAGATTCATGAACATGTATGTTTTGGTATATCGTTTACTACCGTTCGGGCCGACATAATTCAGAAGTCATGTTAGTAAGCGTTCGAGGAGCCAGGACACTTTAACTCGTAAATCCACAACTCATCTCGACGGCTTACATAATGAACTCCTCACATGAGGCTCCCTACTATTGTAGTAGTTGATAAAATATATAGATATAGATTTTGATCCGAAAAGTTACATGTCCGATATTTGTATAAACTTAGGAAAGTTTATTTGTACATGAAGATTGTTATTAGGGGTAGCTTCATAAGTCTTGAATGACCATGTTCTCTTGGTAAAATCTCATGGTTTCCTTTTAAGTGAAGTAGATCCAAATTGCTTGTTCAAGTTATCGCCTAATTCATTGTTTCATGTTTTCGCCTATGTAAGTTGGTATGGTCATTTCGTCATGGCCTAGCCATGACCTTTGGTCCTTGTTCCAAGGTCATGAGACACAACCTTGGCTCTAGCCATGGTGGTGGTCTTGATTATAGGTCATAATAACTCTTGTTCCTTTGAAAGTATAACAATAGTATAGTGACTTAAAATATGTAAATAGCTGTTAAGAAACTGAGAAATATCTCACTCAGAAGGCGTTTTCAAGGCTCGAGCCTCCTTATTCCTGAACGAAAACGTGATTCCGGACAACTTTCGTGTTTTAACTTTTTCATGAATCGGACCAGAAAGGCCTCTTTTTGCATGTTTTAGGTTCTGTCACAGAAGCTTTTTAGGCAGTTTTGCCGGAAATCTTGGTAACTTCAAATCGCCATAACTTTTGACTCGTTTACTCTTTTTAGGTGGTTCAAATTGCTATGGTTTCCTTGTTAAGTCCTCTAATGTAATATGTAATAATCCAATAACATAATTTTTCCATTTTGATTAGGTTATACCAAGAAATTCACTAGTTTGTTTGTTTTAGTAACTTAACTTAACAATCAAGTACAACAACATGTTTTAGTCATTTTTATACACCATGGACATTCATACAAGATATAATATAGCAAGAATAACATGTAAATGATATGAACATGAGAAATTAACAAGAAGCATGTTAGGTTTAGGCTTACAACTTTTGGCTTTCTAATTAAAGAAAGGAGTAACAAGTAAGGAAATGGACTTTGATAGACTTGCTTCAACCCCTTTTCACTTCATGCAACCTTTCTACCCTTGGTATTCTTGAAAGATGTAATGAAAGTTGAGGTGAATTGAGTGGATTTAAACTCAAGAGCAATCACCAAGTATATTAGGGTTTGGAAGATTTTTGGTAACTTATGATCAAACTAGGGTTTCTACTTGAACCTTGCAAGAACTTTGAAGAAAATAAGCTAAGGGTGAAGTGTTGTGGTGTGTGTTGATGGCCGGCCAAAGGAAGGGAGGGGAGGGGGTATTTATACTCTCATGAGGAGGTTAGTTACTTAGGATATTTCTTGGCAAAACTACACATGTATCCATCCTAGATCACAAGACACAAGATCAAGCCACACAAGGGTGTGACTCCCCCCCCCCTTTGGCGGTTCACAAGGGATAAGGGGGTGAGGTGGCTTGGTCTTGATAATATCTAGATATTAGGATGAAACTTGACTCCGGGAAATGCCAACCGTAAATGATTAGGCCTCAAAACGTAAAACCAGGTGTCGTAAAATTATGAAACTTTAAAGTATTGTTAGACATGTCCATATGTCCCATAATAAAATATAAAATGAGTGATAAGTTCCATTTGGGTGGTAAACCCTGCTAAAAACTGGAAACACGGGTCTAAAACGCGTAATACGTAAAATGTACGAATATTGCGTAAAATTGAGAAAAGTAAAATGTTACTTTTCTAATATGATAAAAATGATTTATAATGTCTAGACTGGGCTCAGTCTAGTGTCGGTTGGTATTAAATGTCTTTTAGACATCAAACCGTAAGCCTAAAAATCAAGGAATGATTTATAAAATCAAGGAATGATTTTTAGTCAATGGAGGAGGGAAAAATATGTTGACTTATTTTAATAAGTTGAAAGCTCAAATCATCTTAGAAACGCGGTGCAGGTATAGGCTAAGGTTACGGCTGAGTAAAAATGCTTAAAACTGAAAATTCCAGTTTTTTTCACGGCCGAAGTTTATTTTGGCCATGATTTTTCTCAGTCATGATTTATTCTCAAATAAATCATGAGTGTGTTAAACATTTTTCTGATGTGGGGTCACCTGACGGGGTCAAATTTCGTTGTGCGTAGAATTTCTGATTACCGTTTTACCCTAAAACGTGTAATTCTGTGTAATTCCTTAATAACTTTCACGAAAATGATCTGACGAGTGTCAAACATTTAATTTGCCATGGAAATGATTTATCACTTGAGAATATGAAATAAAAATCAACTTTCGAGAAAATTTCAGAAGGAAATGAATAGTAAAAATGAATAGTTAATTTTCCGGAAATAGAAATTAACCTGAAATTGTGAATTGTTACAGCAACCCATATTTTGTGTGTTTTTATTTGTTTGATTGTTATTTGCTTCCGTATGCATGCTTTATTTTTATTGTTGGTAGATCATGCTTCAAATTAAAATTGTGAAAATGCTTTATTTTGTTTTTAACTTCGTTTTAATTACATATAATGGTATTTTGAAAAAGATAAGTGTAAGGGGAAACCCCAAATTTGTTTTTAAGAACAAAATTGATCATGATTTTCCACAATATTAAATGAACATGTGTATTAGTAATTGTTAGAGTCAAATGCTTGTACCGAGTCATAATGATGTTTTGCAGGATTTTCCAGGAAGTAGGACATAAGTTTTTCCAGAAATTTTCCGGAAACTTAACGTAAAGATTTCTGCAGATCACTTCTGACGGCGTCATGTGTAAAATTCTGGAAATTTTGCGAGTTTTGTTTATCTAACGGAGTCTTAAGGTTTTTGTTAATTCTTTAGTTTTATAAAAACTCCAGGAAATCTGCAAACATTCATTCCACAAGCATTATATCTTAATTTGTTTCCTAGGATTTGTTAGTATATATAGATTGCTGCCGATTTTACGCGAGGTTGCCTTGTTTGTTTTCTCAGGTTTAACAGGTTATGTATGACAAGAAGATGATTTATTTTTTTGGAAGGGAAGCTTTGAATGTTCATTTTTCTTGGAGGAAGATCTAACCTTGTTACCACACTATCCACATCGAACGAATCAGGGGAGTATTTGATTTCATTCTTTTACCTGTTTTACTTTTACATTCTTTAATTGAACATTGGGGACAATGTTCATCCTAAGTGTAAGGGGAGGGTAAATGATGATACCTTATAGGATACACTTGCACTTGAGTTTGTTTGTTTGATGGTAGGTGTGTAATAAAACTATGAGAAATACTTGTTAGTGTAATTTTAGCGCCAAATTTAAATTTTTTTACAACATTTAGGAGTGAAACTCTAGCCATTGCAAGCGTCTCATGGATAGGAGTCGTATGACTAGCACAAAACCGTACTATTCAGAAAAATTTTCCACCCAAATATGTGAGGTTCGCCTTTAGATTTGATAGGAAAAGCATTTACTATTAGTGCTTATGAGTGTACCGGTAGCATTTAGATTCTAGAACTTGCGTTAGTGATGCATCCCGAGACCGCTAGTGAGACTACATTCGTGTAGTAGGATTTACTACATGATAAGAGACATTAGGATCACCCTTGTGTTAAACTCGTATCATAATTACTTGACCATTTAAGTCATATTACTTGGCTACTTAAGTCAACTAATTTTTCCCACACCCTTAGCGTTGTACTCATTTTTAGTACACGAAACCCCTAGTACACCCCTCCGAGCCTATCTTTTCGTTTCTAACTTTAAGCATCTTACTTAAAGGAAGAATTTGTTACAACCCACTTAAATGTACAACCAAATCGCCTTAGCCTTCCGTGTACGCACTCATCTTTAGTGCATTATTGTTACATGTTTAAACCCTTAGTTAATTATCTAATTGATTACATGGTTGCTAAGTCGAGTCATATCCTTGTACATATTGTTTTGGGACGATCGGAACTCATGGGTAAAGTACTAAAGTTATGGAGTAATGGGGAAGAACATCATTTATTATCCCCATATGTGAGTTAATCTTAAAAGTACTCCAAGTGTTTTGATTATCTTAATTCGAGTCATTAGATTAGTTTATTGTAAAGTATGTAAAAATTCAAGTGTAAGGGGAATGTTCATTCTCTATGATGTATTATTTTGGATGGTAGGGTAAGAGTGTATGTAAAAAAAAAAAAAAAAAAAAAAAAAAAAAAAAAAAAAAAAAAAAAAAAACGGACTACCATCTCGTTTCATTCTATGTTTGTTTTAAGTTTTTGTTATTTTTCATTTATTAGCTTAAGTTGAGTCTAGTCTTGGATTATCAACGCCATATTGTACATGTAATTAACCAAGATGATTAACTCGCCACCAGTAAAGATTGCTTATATCCAACAAAATCGTGTATTCCATATCCCTACACCTAACGTTACAACCCTTTAAAAGACCTCTTTGATAGTTTATCCTAGGTGCTTACGCCATGTGTTGGAGGTTTGATCCTTTCCCAAGCCTATGGTAATCTATTTTGCTATGACAGGTAGTGAGAGATGTTTTCCATTTCTATATTGTGATATATATTTTATTACACCCGAGAGATGTGAGTATCTAAACACTATTTGTGAGGTGCTAGTGTATGACCTCCGTGCTTGCCTTTGGTCTTTAGTGGAACGATTATTTGTTGTAATTACTTTTATATTAGTGTTAAATGACCCCTAAATTGTATTTTGATTAGAATAAAAGCGCATTTGCTTGAGGACAAGCAAATCTCAAGTGTAAGGGTATATGATGAGGCAAAAAATGAGCCGTTTTTAGGGGGTCATTTAAGCCCGTAATTGAATTTATTTGACCAAATATTGCCCTAAATCGTTTCTTTTGTGATTTTAGGTACTTTTGGAGTGAATTCTGAAAAAGGAAGCATTTTGGACGTTTTTGGAGCATAAAAGTGAAGAAAAACGGCAAAGTCTTAATTTTCCTTGCTGGGAACAGTACCTGACGGCGTCAAGAGTATTCATATGACGGCGTCAAGAGTTGCAAGTGGTGATGGTCCAGAGAAAACGTGACGGCGTCACGTATGGCCGTCAAGGTTCAAGAGATGGTGACAGCCCAGAACTCAATTACACATGACGGCGTCAAATATGGATCTAGGCAATCATATATCACTATGGGCGGCGAGTTGACGGCGTCAGACATTTCTTCTTGACGCCGTCACCTTGTATAATCTATATATAGTTTTGCAATTTTAATTCATTAAGAGAGAACTTAAGAGGGATAACTTGGAGAAACCCTAGCACGAATTTTACTGCTCTTTCAAGGGTTTTTACCCTTTGAAACCTTTCATGTTCAATTAAGATAAGTATCCTTTCAATTCATTCAATATGTCTATGTGTTGTTTGAATATATCTTACGCTTGTCTTGATTTTAACATGCTAGGCTAGATCTCTTGTGTGTTTGCTTAGATGTAGTGAAACCTAGATGTCGATTATGGGTTGATTGTTTGTTTATAGTTGTTACGGATGAATGTTTTCAAGGTTAGGCTTAAGAAAACTGGCAGAATTCCATAGGGTAACATGCTTGAACGTCTTAAGAAACATGAACCAATGCTTACTAGGTTATTATGGTTGTATTTAATGCATGAGCGAATTCTAGTGATCCCATGTTAGGAGCTTCTTGCAGGCTCGACATAGGAGTGAAGTAGGAGCTTATAGAGTTGGGGAAGTACGTACGCCACCCCACGAATGGTATTAGGGAATATAACCCGTCATCCACGCAATTGTAACAAACTATCAACCTGTAAAAGATATCTAGGGAGTAATGAAACCTATGTAAACACAATTTTCCCTATTATTGTTCACACCACTAGTTTAATTAGCTTTATTTTCATTTCTGTTATTTTATTTTGATTGCATCTTAGTTATTGGGTTAGTTGACTAGCAACTAATTCCGCCCACTCTTCCAAAAACCAATATTTTTAATTGCTTTTATAAAAATATAAAAATACAAAAAGAATCATCCCTCACCTCTAGACCTAGTTTTTAGGTTTTCTAATCCTTGCAACACTATTCCTGAGTTGAACGATCAATCCCCCGGTACTTGTCACTATACTATACTACAACAATCAGGTACACTGCCTGGTGGGGGTTGTAAGCTTCTCGAGATCCCTCGAGAGGTAAAGCGTGGTGCAATTCCCACGCATCACACACACACAAAATCCAGATACCGATCACCCAACCACATGGATCTGAGATATGGTAAAGTTTAATTGCTTAAACTCGCCAGAAAATAATAAAATTCCGGCGTATAGTACCGGCGCGCGGCGGTGCGTGGTGGGTCCGGTCAGCGTCTGGTTAGTAATGGATTAATCAGGATGAGCTGGTGAAGATAATGGTAGTATTTGATCGGTAGTATTTGGCCGGAAAGTTAGAGAGAGAAAATGTTAGATAGAGTGTTGAACCTTAGACCTTGATAGATCGTTGAGCACTCGTGGATCGTTAGATATGTTTATGTAATCACAAACACACTAAAAGAAAATATCTATAACTTGTATTTTGAAGAGGAAAATAAACACAAGTATAAACAATGATTACTAAGAATACTTGATCCTCTATGGATCTTTGAATAATAATCAAACTATTTTTCTAAAACGTGTACCTAATACATAATCGTGTGTTCCTTTTATAGACAAGGAACCCTAAACCGTTTCACAAGAAACGTATCTTCTATAAACTAAAAGAGATATGCATTATCACTTCCTAAATAAACTCATGCATATCCTAACTAAATAACAAAATACATGGAATATCTATATCCGTAGAAACAAACTATGCTAAAACTAGTCTTCAGCAGATATACTGCTTCAGAAGGAACCAACTCTTCAGCAGGAACCATCAGCAGTAACTTCAGTAGAATTCTTTATTCAGCAGAATTCCCAACGATCCTCCCCTAATCTTGAATTTGACATGGTTAAGTTCAAGATTCTTGATAGATCTTTAAAGTTACAAACCAAGAGGATTGAACTCGAATATCACCAACAAAGAATCTTCATCAGCAGGATCTCTATGATCAGCAAAAACTTGAAAACTCCATTCTTTGCAGCAACAAATGACCAATTATACATCAAAACATATTAGTTTCATACTATTCTCATCACATCCATGTGTGTTAACTCCTGTGAGAGGTGAATCATTGAAAATAATGGATTTGATGTCTCTTTACCAATAGCCATCACTACTGGAGTAGCCAAATGTTTAAGTTCGAAAACTATGGTACACTGATGACCATATAATTTTAGCAAACTATCAGCTATAAACGGATTTGAGTTGTCTTTACCTGTAGCTGTTTGCTCAGGACTAGTCAATTATTTTGATGAGTAAATCACCTTGGTAAATTGAATACCAAATATGGTTTTCCACTGCCTTTACCACAAGCCATACACTTGTGGGCTAGCCAATTATTGGGAATCCATAAGGAAAAATCCATGGTCAATTGACAACCATCCAACTCTCAGCTGTTAAGCATGGGTGAGTTGAGTACCCAATAGTTTTTAGCAAACTATTACAGCTATCAACAGATTTGACTTGTCTTTACCAAAGTTGTACCCTTTGGACTAGCCAACTTTTTGATGGAATAGTCAACATCAGGTAAGTTGATAACCAGAGAAGGTGTGGAAAGAACAAACACCATAACCTGCATACAACATACACAAGACTATACAAATATGTTAGGTTTTTTTTTTTTTTTTTTTTTTTTTTTTTTTTTTTTTTTTTAATAAGAAATTAAGAAATATACAACAAAATACCATCAAGCAGCTCTGGGAATCCTGATCCTCATTTTGAACAAACGAACCAAAGATTCAGCAAACAATCTAGCATTCCTAACTGGATCAGGAGGAATCTCCAACTTATGTTGAAGCATTTTCTCCATGAGAGGCACAGTCAGAGGATAATTCTTCTCAAGAAACATGATTACCCTGATTCCAGATGTAGTCTCCAAGACATGAACATAAGGAAGAGGATAAAATTTCCAACTTTGTACTTTCCACCTCTGGTTGTTCTTCCACACTCCATAATCAACACCAGTTGGTGAAGTAGAATCCATAAGCACTTGAAGATCTCCCAATAGATACAAACCTGCACCTTCAGGAGTATGAGTAGTATAATACTGGGTAACCAACTCATATAGAGTGTCTAAGTCCTGATGATCCACAAGATGTAAAATTTCTTGTAGAAATGTGAATGACAGAGATGTTTTATCAAGCCTATAAATAGTGTTGATCTGTCCATTCCTAGACAGCTCCCATCTAACCAAAACATCTCTAAAACCCTCTGGCCAATCATCAGGAGATCCTTCTTTGATGAAAGAAGAATCAGCAGCATTGACATCTACTACTCTTCAGTAGAAACAAGCTCTAAGCTTACATGACCACATTCCTATTGCAACAGTCTTGGTGAATTCCAACTTAAAATCAGCAACTACTCATAAGGGCATTCTGCAAAACAGACACAAAGTAGCAAACAAACCAAACAAAACTTACAAGAACATTAGTTGGTTAGTGTTAGCAAACAGAAATATACAAATAATATACAGTTTTACAACTACAATCCTCCCCTGAGGCATATGCCTCTCCTGAGGCTTATGCCTCCCCTCAAACTGTGCATTTAAGGGTTAAGCATCCCAATATGGACAACTAAGTGTTGAAACGTAGGTCCATCAAAAGCCTTAGTCAACAAATCTGCCACATTATCATCTGTGTGAATCTTAACCACTTTTATCAAATGTTTTTCATATGCATCTCTTATAAAGTGGTGCCTGATTTCAATATGCTTAGTTCTATTATGAAACACTAGATTTTTAACTAGGCATATGGTGCTTTGATTATCAATGAAAATAGTGGTATTCATGAAATTAAACCCATAATCTAGCAATTGATTCTGAATCCATAGAACCTGTCCACAACAATTGGCAGCAGCAACATACTCTGCTTCAGTAGTAGAGGTAGCAACAATAGTCTATTTCTTGCATTGCCAAGAAATCAATCTTCTTCCAAGAAATTGGAAACCTCCAGTTGTGGATCTTCTATCCATATTTGCACCAGCATAATCACTATCACTATATGCTTCCAACCTAAAAGGAGACTCTTTTGGGTACCACAGACCTAAATTGGGTTGGCCTTTGAGGTACTTGAAGATCTTTTTGACAGCATTCAAGTGGGAAGTAAGGGGAGTGACCTGGTGTCTAGAACAAGCACTCACATCAAATGTAATGTCAGGCCTGGAAGCTGTCAAATACATCAATGAACCAATCATGGACTGTATAAATGAACATTCACAGCAGGATCTGGTTCAAGATTATTCTTTGGTTTTGGAGCTTCATAGGGTGTAGTGGCAGTTCTGACATTTTCCATATCAAACTTCTTCAACATATCCCTCACATATTTATCCTGACTGATAAATATACCATCAAGTTTCTACTGAACTTGTAAACCCAAAAAGAAAGTAAGTTCCCCCATGGCACTCATCTGAAACTCTCCCTTCATTAATTCCTCAAACTCCCTGCACCATGCTTCTTTAGTGGAACCAAATATGATGTCATCCACATATACTTGCACAAGGATGATATCTCAAGAATATTTCTTAAGAAAGAGTGTCTTGTCAATGGCACCTCTTCTATAACCATGCTTCAGCAGAAATGCAGAAAGCCTAGCATACCAAGCTCTTGGTGCCTGATGTAGTCCATAGAGAGCTTTTACAACCTTGTAAACATGATTGGGATGATCAGGGTCTTCAAAACCTTTGGGTTGAGTTACATAAACCTCCTCTTCAATCTCACCATACAGAAAAGCACCTTTCACATCCATCTGATACACCATGAAACCCATATAAGAGGCATAGGCCAAGAAGATTCTAATTGCCTCAACTCTAGCCACTGGTGCAAAGACTTCATCATAGTCTATGCATTCCTCTTGCCTGAACCCCTGAGCTACTAATCTTGCTTTGTTTTTCACCACAATCCCCCTTGCATCTCTTTTATTCTTCAAAATCCATTTTGTCCCAATTGCAAATTTTCCATCAGGGAGAGGTACCAGTATCCAAACCTGCTGATTCTTAAATTGCAACATCTCTTCTTGCATTGCTTCAAGCCAACTTGAATCAGCAAGTGCTTGAGGAACACTGGTTGGCTCCGTTTGAGAGAGGAAACAAGCAAACAAACAATGCTTAAAGTCTGTATGATTGTCCCTTTGTTGATTGGAGACATAGGACATGAAAGCAACTTCACCATACTTAGTGTTTTTCACCGTACTTCTAGTTCTAACAGGTGCTTGAGGATCTCCAATAATCTTTGATAGAGGATGAGCAATATTGATCGTTTTTGTTGCAGTGGGGTTGACATCAATGGTGGTGTCAAGATTGTTCACTGTGGGTCCAAACTCACTGTCATAGGAAGAGGAGGTGAAGATTCCAGCTTTGGGTTGGTGATTACCAAGATCAGAAGGACTTGGAAATCTTGTATATGGTTTTCCAAAGTCTGTGGACACACTTGTAGAGATTGGAGATTGTGCAGCAGGACTATCAGCAGATTTGGTCATGTCAGAAGAAACAGGAGAACCTTCAATAGAACTGTCAGCAGAATCCTGTTTCCACTGACTGCGTGTGCTGATTGTCTGAGTAAAGTCTCAGTATCTCTTGCAATCTTCTCACCAAGCCTCTCAGCTTCTTGAGTGGCTGCATGTTCTTGCTTCTTGAGTCTAGCAAGATCCTCTGCATAGTGTGACACATCTTCATGCTCATCAGCAGAATGATCACCTGCAAAAGGGTTAGGAGGAAAAGAAGGTACAACAATGGTTTGTTCATCTTTTTCAGATTCACTTTCTGAATCATCATCCAGGGTACCTACATGGTTAGTGGGAGACTCTTTTGTACCTGCAGATTGGTTAGAAACATGTCTAATATAGCCCAAGTGATCAGTCAAGTAGTCCAGGTCAAAATACCAAGTATGACCTTGTCCTTGAACATTAGGCTGATCTTCTAGGTATCTCAGGTTAAGGGTCTCCTCAATCTTTTTAGCATGTAAATTGTAAACCCTATAGGCCTTACTATGAGCTGAATAACCCACAATATACCCCTCATCAGCTTTTCCATCAAACTTTCTCAGTGAATCACTAGTGTTCAAAATGGTCACTTTACAGCCAAAAGGTTTAAGCTAATGAATGTCAGGAACTTTCCCAGTGAGAAGTTCATTAGGTGTCTTGAAATGAGGTCTAGTGATGGATACCCTGTTCAAAACATAACAAGCAGTGCTTACTGCTTCAGTCCAGAACATAATGGGTAACTTAGAGTCTGCAAGCATGGATCTTGCTGCCTGTATTAAGGTCCTATTCTTTCTTTCAGCAACCCCATTTTGTTGTGGGGTTCTTGGAGTGCTATAGTCCCTTTTTATCCCTTTAGACTTACAAATTTCTATTAATACAATTATGTTCATTGGTGAAGACTTTTGAAGGAAGTCCCTGAACAAGACCAAGTTTAGAAAGCTTGTTAATAGTCTTGAAATTCACATGAGCCATCCTCCTATGCCATCTTGTAGATTCATCTAGGGAAGCTTTGGCCACCAAACATGTTAGATCTCCTTCAGGTTGGACATCATTCAAATTGAATGTGTACAAATTGAAAGTTCTAGGAACTCTTAGCAAAATGGTTGTATCTTCTGGAAGTTTGAAGTCTTTAGAGAGCACAAGACATTCATCCTCAGAGAAGAAGACTTTATTCTTGGTGTCACAAATTTGTGATACTGAGAACAAGTTGAAATGTTGCAGTTCCTTCACATAGAATACATTCTCAAAATCCAACAAAGGTGTTCTTATTGTGCCTTTCCCAGTGATTCTACCATCTCCTCCACCAAAAGTCACATTGCCTCCTCCTTCTATATGTACAAAGTCATGCATCTTATCCTTGTTTCCTGACATGCTCCTGGAACAACCACTATTTACAATTCCTAATTCTTTACTTTTCAGGGGATGATCGTACAACAACAACAAAATTATACAAAATATTAGTACACATTGGAGACTCAAGTCATTGCTGCCTTGAGCCTGCCTTGTGGATCATAAGAGTTAGGCCATGTAGATGCATAAGATCCACCATTGTTCTTGGGCCTGTATTGAAAATTAGGTCCCTTCTTAGTCCAAGAACAACCTGCTGAGTGCTTCACAGCAGTATCCCAATACCCTCCACCAACATGCATTGAGTCAAAATATCTAGGCCAATAACCATTCTGAAAATAAGAACTAGATGGTCTCACATATGGTCTAGCAACAGATCTTCTCCAAGGCGAAGGTTTATCGGCAGAATTGTGTTTGCTGGTTTTATCAGTTGCTTGTGGAACAAAAGATGGTATATCATTAACATTTTTCCACATTGGTCTAGGTTTTCTTTGACTAGGACATACACCCATTCTTTGCTCATGAAAATTACAATCCTTAATCAAATGAAATTTACTTCTACACACAAAGCATTTCTTCTTTTTAGAAGATTTATTCAAAGTGAAAGATGTTCCATGACAAGAAAAAGCATTCAAACCACAACCACTAACAGAATTGTTTTTGACATAATTAAAAACATTATTTTGCAAAGAATTAAATAACAAGTCTTCAGAAGAAACTGTCTTGGAATCAGCAGAAACTCTAATAGGCTTGTAGGGAGTCTTGGGTGTTGTCTTGGGTGAGGTCTTGGGAAGGTCTGACTTTTCACTTGAATCACAACTGGTATATGTAGTAGACCCTTAGTCAGAGGACTTGTCACTGTCAGAACAAGAGACAAAGTCAGTAGATTTAGAATCAGGGTCTGGCAAGTCACTTGACTTTTTGCCATAAAGATGGTGTGATCCATCAAAGTCAACAATTATAGAAAGGTCCGTGGGCATGTGTTCTCCTCTAATAGGTCCAGCTACAGCATGTGAGTTACCTTCTTTTACATAATTAGCTAATCCTGCTAGTGTTGATTTACCTAGGTCATTCCTAGCTTCTAAACCAACATACTTCTTAAAACCTAAACCTATTCCAGAGTTAACAGCCTGACTGCCATAGATTAAGCTAGCTAAATTGTCACTTGATATTAACCATGATTTATGTCTAGCTACCTCTTCATCTAGTTTCTCTTTCAGCACTAGATTTTCTGAAACTACATCAGCCTTTTCTTTCTCAGTACGCCTTAAATCTATCTGAGTACATTCTAATTTACTTTCTAACACCCTTATCTTTTCATCATAAGCAAGCTGATTCTTTTGAAACCATATTTTTTGTCTTTCTAAAGTTTTTAAAGCCTGTTTATAAGCCTCAAATTCTACGTAGCATTCATTATATTTAGGTTTCAATTCATCATAAGCTTCCTTAAGTTCATTATATCTCACACCACAACCAAGAACATAGTTATGTACCTGAGAGATGCCCATCATAGCAACTTGATCATGCTGATCCTCTATAGTGCAGCTTGCCAGCATAGAGACCTGCTCAGAACCAAAAGCTTCATCTTCAGCAGGCTCATGAACTGTCCAGTTGATATGTTCATCCAAAGTGACCAAAGCTTTGAAAGTTCTAGCTTTAGAGGTTCCAGCTTCCTTTTGACTCTGCTGATAGGTAGTATATCTAACCTCATCACCAGCCTTCCTATCCTTGCATTCTCTTGAGAAGTGACCTACCTGACCACAAGTATAGCACTTGACCTTCCTTCTGTCAAATCTAGCAGGATCTCTTCCCTTGAAGCCAAACTTTCTCCTAGACTTATTCTCAGACCTCTTGATGTTCAATGAAATCATTGCCAACTGCCACTTCAAGTTCATCTCTTCCATATCCAGTGGATCTATCTGCTGCTGATGTTCATACTCAGCAGCAAAAGAGTGAAGTACATCTTCCATTATATTACTGGATTTTGGTTGAGGATTTGATTTTGTGGTTATGATAGAAGATGATCCTGATGAGTATGGGCTTGAGGTATGAGGCACCTGATTTGATGAGGTGCTGACAAATGCTGAGTGAGTGGATGTACGAATGGGACTTCTGACATCAGGCTTAAGAGATTTAAGTATGTTATAGAGGTCATCAAAAGAGAGCATATCCAATCCACCTTTAGTCTTCAGTGCAATGCTTACTTGTAGCCAGGATGGTGGCAGAGATCTTAGAAACTTAGCATTGCAATTTTCATTGTCTGGTCTAGCCTTCAGCTGATTTAATTGGCTTAGAATCCTATGGAACCTGTCATAGCCCTTGTGGATGCCTTCTTCCTCAGATATTTGGAATTCTTGAAACTGCTGTTTCAGCATGGACTTCTTCATCCTTCTTGACTCCTCATTCCCACGAAACCTAGCCTTTATTGCCATCCATATGTCCTTAGCATCTTCCATGAAGTGAAAGTCACCCATGTGGTCATCTGGTATAGCCTGAAGAAGAATAGTTCTGACTTTATTCTCTCTCTGAATAGCCAGTATCTCTTCAGCAGTTTTGGGACCAAGAATGGTAACAACTCCATCAGCATCTTTGACGTGTTTCTTCATACGGTTACCCTTACGGACAACTTCCCAAAGATTCCAGTCAATATTGGTGATCCAATTTTGCATTTTCATAGCCCACAATTCATACTCCTCTACATTCTTCAGGTATGGGAATTTGGCATTACTGTTTGTGAGAGTTAGTTGTTGGAAGGATGTGGTGTTTTGGTTCTGAGTAACTTCTGATTCATCATCTTATCCAGCCATTTGTTATTTTGATGGTATTTGGTTGTAAGGGTGTAAGAAAGCTGGGTTGTTATCTCGGTCAAAAATCTCGTATCGTTCAAGGTACGATATTTGAAATATCGGTTTTTGCGGTGAGATATCGGTTTTTATATCGGTGAGATATCGGTGACATATAAAAATTAAAAGCATAAAAGAATAAACAGCCAACAGGAAACATAGCACATTGTCTAAAATTAACATAAATTAACAGAAAACAAGAAACATAGCACATTGTCTAAAATTAAAATCATAAAAGTATTTCATAGCATAAAATTAACAGAAAACAAACGGAATTTAAGTGAAATCCACGGGTTCAGGAAGAAGAAAAAGCCCATAAAAGAATTATGAATGTCGCATGTTTTATGTTATCTGATTATTCTGATGTCGCATGTTTCAATTAGGGGATTTAGGGTATAAAGTTGGGTGGGTTATAGTTTAATCAAATTGGGCTAATAGTTAGTTGGACTGTTGGGCTGAAAATAAAAAACCCAGAAAAAGTCAAAAAGTCAATATCTCGCCGATACCAAAATATAGCGATTCCAAAATATAGTCCAAATATCGGCGATATTGGCCGATATTATCGGATCCGATATTTTAGGGCGATATTTTGATCCAATATATTTTTTAGGGGCGATACACGATATATTGACGATATATCGCGATATTAACTACATTGTAAGAAAGATGTTCTTAGTATTACAGAGACTTTCCCGATGCTCTGATACCACTTGTTGAACCTTAGACCTTGATAGATCTTTGAGCACTCGTGGATCGTTAGATATGTTTATGTAATCACAAACACACTAAAAGAAAATCTCTATAACTTGTATTCTGAAGCGGAAAATAAACACAAGTATAAACAATGATTACTAAGAATACTTGATCCTCTATGGATCTTTGAATAATAATCAAACTGTTTTTCTAAAACGTGTACCTAATACATAATCGTGTGTTCCTTTTATAGACAAGGAACCCTAAACTGTTTCACAAGAAACGTATCTTCTATAAACTAAAAGAGATATGCATTATCACTTCCTAAATAAACTCATGCATATCCTAACTAAATAACAAAATACACGGAATATCTATATCCGTAGAAACAAACTATGCTGAAACTAGTCTTCAGCAGATATACTGCTTCAGCAGGAACCAACTCTTCAGCAGGAACCATCAGTAGTAACTTCAGTAGAATTCTTTATTCAGCAGAATTCCCAACATAGAGAATTGTAGAGAGAGAGAAAACTTCGTTGTGTTTCCATCTAATTCTTGAATCGAATAGTTGTATTACATGATTCCTTATTTTTTTTTTATCTTTATTTTCTTCTGTATCTATGCTTTTAAGTTCTTTACCGTACTACTAGATATTGGATCCCTGTAAATTGACAGGTTCTTGTGTTGATTTGCATGATGATAATTTGTATGGATTTAAGAAGTATTATGATTTGATTCTTGTGTAAATCTATAAAGATTCGTCTATATGTTTGTGTTTCTCAGATTTGTGTTTTGTGGTTGTGTTTGTGTTTGGATAATGGATATGTACATGTTTGTGTTTGTGTATATATTTCTTTTTGTTTTTCTCAGATTTGGAATTTGTGTTTTTATTTATAAAAGAGAAAGAAAGAGTGTGACAAAAAATAAAATACTAAGCAAACAATAAGATAAAAAATGTAATTAACTCTATTATTAACTTTTTAACAAAAAAAATAAATAAAAAAAAAAAATAAAATCGCCCAAGTAATGTGGGTCCCAGTCACCCAAGAAAGTACCTAGTATAACTAATACTATGTAAGTACATGGTAGGGCCAATCATAGAGACACTTATCACTTTTTTATAATAGTCGCTCAAGATTTGTGGGCAACCTTCACCCGTGGGGTATTTGAAGAAAAAGAATTTTTGAGACACTAATGGTGAGTGGATGTATACTTGTGGGGTATTTCAAGAATTACCCCTTTTGTTTGTCACTTCTAACTTTCCAAGTTCCAAGATACACTAGTGCACTCGTTATGGTGTTTTAATGTTTTGAGTTAATTTATGTGTTTCTCCTTTTTCTATGAAAAATGCTCTCTTCGTGTTCGTCCGGTTCGTTTACAGCCCTAATATTAACAATCATAAATCATTTACGTTCTTACTTTTCATCCCTACCCACGAGTTAAAAGAACGATTTTCATCGCATATCTATCATTAAAAAGTGTACTCATAACAATCATATTATCAAAATTGGATAGTTATTTCTAACCACCAATCGTAACAAAAAGTATATCCTTAGTTAAACCATTCATTCTCTTGTAAAATCAAATTAAAACTTAGGTCTTATGATATGTCTAAGAGTATCATGTATTTCGTCCAACAAACATAAAGCATAAACAGAACAGGGGCAACATAGCCAAATTTTCTATTACTAAAACAACAAATTTATGCTGTAAAGTCACGGGTAAAATACCACAATGTATACATTCTCATATCAGCACCCTCAGCCAAACAAAGATTAGGAAGGGGTAATTTAGTATATGTACATAGTAACGATTTTTTTGTATAACATCAAGATGCTTACATCTCTGATGCAATCTTTGGCAGGGAAGGAACTACAATGCATGGGGAAGATTTACGATTTTCTCGTTGCCAAGAAACTCTTCCGGTCCATGGCTGAAAAATGTATATAAGGTTAGTTATGTTATACTATATGGGGAAAAAAAAAAAAATACTAGCTATAGAAAATGGGTGAGTCGTGTGGGTTGGAGAACATGTCAATATGGGATTGGGTCAAAACTTATATTTTATTGGTACAAGTCACATCGAGTTGAGTCCACCGCATACAATCTTGTCATTCACCATAAAAATATATATAAAAGTGTCAAGACTTTAGACATGTTATAAAAGCTAATGTATTACTGTACAGTAATAATCTATATTTCTAATAATACTATTTAAACTGTTTTTGCATTGAAGACTTTCTGCTGGTCTTTTTAGCTGCTTTCATGTATTTAGCACGATTTAAACTGTGTTCTCGAGTATCACTTAAAGAAGGAAAGGAAAGAAGATGAAGAGAAACAAATAAAGTTGTGTTTTCGAGTATCACTTAATGAGGGAAAGAAAAGGAAAAGGACTGAAAAAGAAGTGATTTGGTTGATTTTGAAGTAAAATGTTTACTTTCTATTTCTTTACTTTTCCTTACTAAAAAAAACTCGAGAACTGAGCAAGGTTGATATTGCCATATCTAGAAAAAATGAAGAAATTTGACATGTTTATTACCTGAGGTTGCTTAAAGCTGACATCCTGTAGAGACAGCTAAATACCAGAATATGCAACCCAATCGTGTAAAAGAATGCAAAGGTCCGTGCATACCTACAAAAGAAATAACTTGGTTATCACAGCCAATCAATAAAATAAGAATAAACATTACAGTTTGAAACTTCAAGAAACCGCATTGTTCAGTTGTTCTTTCAACCCAAAGAAACCGCATCTGATTTTGAGCCACTTATTTAAAAATAGCGACAATCACATGTAATTTACATATGAGATGCTTAGTGGTAAGTCTAAAATTGAACATGTAACAATCACTTACGAAAAAGAGATGTATAAATGAGATGCTTATAGTAAAATGTGGAAATTCTAGGGGCAGAGAATCGATCATTAATACAATCCAAAATAATTTTGCAGGTATAATAATTTCGAGAATCATTCATAATTCATATTTGTCGTAGCAGTTTCAAAAGAAATTCACGTAACTGCATGTATTGAGAATCATTCCTATTTGCTTACAAATTGGAATACTACATCCATGACGAATAATATCCAATGACCATAATTGCTGTACCATCATTAAGCGTAGCCTTTACAGAATAGCTTTCTAAGTTGTCATTTCTTTTACACCTTTACGTAACCGTCCAATGGGTGTTTGGGTACTCTTTTTAAAAATGATTATATGATGGAGAAAAACCAGTTGTATGATAGAACTGGATATACTTTGATTATGTTAAGGTAGTGAAACCAAATAATCAAGATGTTGGAGCATTGGGCAAAATCTGATTATGTAAGTAATAAAATGACCAAGAGGATCTTTTTTTGTGTGTTAACCAATTTTGATTATTGGCCTCCAGAAGGCCAACAGTAGTCATCTACCCATTATTAATTGCATAAGCCATTTTCATCAGGCAAAATTTTTATTTCCAACACTATCGATTACAGAATGCAACATGTGTAAAAGCAGGGGTCATATAGCTGAGGACAATAGGTGCTTACTTGTTGCCCATAAGAAAACGCCCACTGGTAAGTGTAATTTTGTCCCGTAAACCAAGCTCCTTGTACCTTTGATCCTTTTCCTGTTTGAATTAAAAAATGTCTATTAATAAAAAAAGAAAATGCATAAACAAGAAACTATCAAGGTGCAAGATTATTCTAAAACTATTCTAAAATGCAGTTTTCAAGAACCTTTTTAGAGAAAGCTGCAAAAGGATTTATATCATCCTCGTATATCTTTTTATACTTGGATTCCACATCTGAGCTGAAACCACTTTCAAGATCTTCACCTGATTGCTGCAAAAGAGATAGATGTTTGAGCTAGAAGAAATCTCAGCCATAGTAGCTATAAGAAATTCATGACAGATGATTAAGAGACCTTCCTTGATCCTCTAGAGACTACTTTCTCTAAATTATAATCTTGAACGTAACGGATCTTTCCATAAAGCTTGACATTATCAGCTTTTGTCTTCTCTAATTCAGTTGTCAGCACTCCTATCCTCTCCTTCAACTGCCTTATTTCCTAACACAATCACAGGATGCCAAAAGTCAGGTACTTGACATAAGATCATACTGGCCCAACCGAAAAGAAAATAATTGAGGTGCCAATTTAGACCCAGGTACCCATGGACGAGTCAATATATGAGAAAAATTAGCTGAAAGGGTTGAAGGTGTCCCATGGTGTATTGTATTTTTGAAATTCTATGTTGAATAAATCAACCGGCTTTTCCGTGTTTAGTCAAGTCCCTAAAGCTTATTTGTCTTTTAGATAACAAAATTTGTTACTGTTTCTCCAAATAACCACCAATTTATATATGTTCCGTAAAAAAAAAGGTCAGGGCCTAAACCACTCGAGGAAAAACTTTGTGGATTAACTGATATATTGGGGAAAGATGGTTCATTCAATTTTTAACATAGATACTATTATTAATGCATAAAACCACCATAATCCTTCATCCGAAGAACAGCATTAGTGCATAATTATTAGAAATTTTGTCACGCTACGCAAATAATAAAGTCTCCCAAAGCATTTCATACAACTAGCAACATAATCGTTGACACAATTTATAATCATAGTCCAGATACTAACTATTTATATGTATGTTAAAGCTTTTTGATGAAAGGGAGTGTTTGGGATTGTGTTTCAAAGCGGCATATTGCGTTTTGATAAAGTATCTGAGCATTTTCGAGTGTTTGGATGGAGAACTAAGTGCTTGTGTTTATAAATATTCAAATTGCACTTTCATGAAGCAGACTGGAATCTGCTTTTGCAAGGAGCAGAGGCTGTTTCAATAAATCGGTCTAAACACCCCCCACAAAATGTTTCAGGTGAATAAAACATACCTCTTCAGTCTCACGCAAGCGTGCCCGAAACCGGTCTCTTTGATTGCATATCACCTTGAGCATCGAGTTTTGATCTTGGTCAGACGAAGCATGTTTATGATCTGTATTCTGTTCCATGAAGATCAAATGCAAAGTTATTTCGATAAAAGATCATAATAAAACCATCTTTAATAGATGTCATAAATCAGAAAATGGTCTTTGTTGCTAAAAGAAACATTAATGTAACAAAAATCAACAAGATATTCTCTAAAGGAAAAAACACTGTTCATAAACAAGTAGACATATTTCCAAACTGAAGCTTTAAATTGGTCCGCATGTTCCACCTTTTTCCGCATTTTTTACCTTCAATATACACAAACTGTAATAAGAACAGAAAGAGTAAACATACCTCGGATATATCCTTTGCACCAGATTCTGAAAGATCCCAATCCTCAAACATATTTCCTTTGCGATCTTTGGAGCTGTAACCCTGCATCAACAAGTAAAAATCAGTAACGAATTTACAAAGGAATAACAATACCATCATGAATTTGCATAATATAGTGGTCTAAATGTCCTTCGATTATTGTACATCCGTTTATGAATATGTGCTTGATGAAATATTAACATAACCGAGGATCACAACCTTTGATATATCATCTTCTAACTTCTGTATAAGCTTTTGTTGCTCATTAATCTTTGACGTAAGCTCGGAGATCCTGTTTTCAGATGTTTCTGCCAAAGAAGTCTTTTCAGAGAGTTGGACCTATAAAGCAGAAGACAAATCAACTGGAAGTAATAAAAGAAAAAGAAAATTTGACACTGAAATAAACTAAGAGAACATTCCAGAGAAAAAAGTAGAATAATAACTTCACCTTTAACTGTGTGAGTTGATGTTCCATTTTCCGGTTCTTGTCAAGAAGTAGAGACTCGAGTTTGCTCATCTCCTCCCCACTAGTAGCAACCTCCCAATCTTCAGCCTCAATTGAGTTATAACCCACTGCCTATAAACAAAATATGAACAATGAGACAATAAGTAAGAGAAATATTACTACTTTTAACCATATTAGTCATAATGGACCAAACGAATTGGGTATCCATAAACAAGCCGTAATTCTGAAAATTTTAAGACTGACATCATTAATTAGTCAGAGTAGAATAAATGACCTGCAAAATTTTAACTTTCTTGCGTAGATCATCTACTAATTTTTCTGTTGGCCTTTCCAAGAGCTCTTTCTTAATTTCCTGAAGGGCAAGTTCCTGTTGATCAAATAAAAAGACGATGGTGGGTGAGAATCACATAAGCTATGATGGAGGATACAGAGATAAACACATGAAAAGATAGCAGATGCATCAATATCGTTAGCAGAGGCAAGAAACTTGCTGCTTGAACATCTGATGACGAGTCTTTATATTTAAGAAGAACACTTATTTGAAATCTTACAAAAGATTAAGTAGAATACACTAATAAAACTAAAATGCAAGATACCAGATAAAGGAAACCCTTGAATGATGTCGATGCAATTACAAAAATATACAGAAGTCCAAATGAGTGAGAAGACACGGAAAATTGCTAACTCAGTGTATGGATGTCAAAAGCATTTAATTAGAAACACAGTAAGTTTCATAAAACTTCTGAATCTGGAATTCATATTCTTACCTTTTCATTGAGCATTGCGTTCAATTTCTTGATTTCGTTGATATGTTGTTCTCGTTCATTAGATAAAGTGGTTTCAATGCTGTGAAGTTCAGTATTTAATTCTGAAATGATCTTTTCCTTGGCACTTAAAGAATTCTCAAGGATGCTATTTGAATCAGCATCATCACTAAAATCAAATAAAAGAAAAGCAAAATTAGACAAAATCCAAGCCCAATAAAGTAGAAAGCATAATGTCTTAAAAAATGGGTTGCAAATGTGAACCTATAAGCAGCAGATGAGTAGCTAATTAATCTATAGTCAAGAAAGAGATCATCAATAGAATTCATCGGAATATATATAAGCAGGAGATTACATCATCATCTGATGCAATGATATCTTACATTTGGAAAATAATGTATGTTCATGTTTTTATTACTTTTAATAAAAATTCAGTCAGTAGTCTTGACAAGAATTTCTTGTGTTATGTTTGCTCAACAGGGAAAAGTCTAAAGTTTCCGTATACTCAGATTTACATAATCCTCTGTTATTCTCAATCTACAATTTCACTCAGGTGTGTTTTTGTCGATATTTACCATATTTACAAAGTTGTGTTCTGCTGTATTTACTACAAGCTTACTGAATGTTACAGTTATTATGGTTATAGTTCCAGTTCACAAGATAAGCAGAAGATAAGCAGCATAAGCACACAAATACACAATATAGATTAATGTCTTAATGGTAAATGTGTTTAAATTCGTTTCATGAAGGATGTTTTCCAAAGTAAATATTTTACCCAATATTAACTGGAACCATAGAATAATAACAATTACTTATTGTCCTCACCTATTCGGTCTAAAATTGACTCAATTACTGCTTTGAGTTAAAAATAACTATATAGTCAAGTCAATAATCACAAGCACATCTTACAATCCTGGTTAACTAACAGGGAAAGATCAATAATGGCAAGTGTTTTGGGCATTAGAATTAGGATAGGTTACCTTCTTTTGGTATCATTGTCTTCATTTGCTGTTTGAAGTTGTGAACGAAGAACTCCCTGTAGAGTACACAAAATTAATTCTATTTGAACAATCAGAAAAGCATGAACAAACTCCATCCCAGTCAAACAAGCCTATCTAATAAAGTGCAAAACTGTAAACAAATTGGAAAAACAAGAACACACTTGAACAAACAGAATAACATGAGCACAAAGCCTAGCTGTGTAAATTAAAATCCCAAATGAAATGCAAATGATTAGAAAGAGATATCATCATATGAAATATCCATTACAGCGTGCTTCAAGAAGAGACAAAGAGCCCAAAAAAAAATAAAAAAAGAAAGACTACTAAACATGCAAAGACTGTCTTTGTTGGCGTTAATATCTCATAGCATATTGGCATAAGCTTAATAAAAGGAGAACCATATACATTAAAAACATGAGAAATTCTATCACTTCCGAGACACACAACTAATTGTTCTAGCATACAGGCTACATGCCTCACCTTTTCCCTCTCTAGACTCAGCAATCGAGTTTGAGCCCTTTCAACTTCATCCATTAACAGATTTACTTCTGTCTGCTTTGCTGCTGTATCTTCCTCTGCAATGCATAAGTGCAAGACATGTTAATATGTTACATTGTAGAGGTGGCAATTTGGGTTGTGTTTTATCTCTAAGGGTCAAACAGGTAAAGCTAAAAGCTTAACCTAAAACGAAACGGGTCAAACTTCATCATGGTGTATTCAGATGCATATAACATTATAAATCGCTTTAGTAGAGGAAACAAGATTCAAATTGTAATAAAAAAAACTTCTCCAATTTATTAAACTTTAAGCATTGATAAATATAAATATATTTACAACTGAAGTGTTTATGGGTTGGCCCAACCAAGCTACTTTTAACTCATTACCCAACCTGCCCATTTGGGTACCACTAGCTATGTGGCCGGTGAATGCTTGCAATTTTCAATCAGAATAGACAAGGCAAAAAAACTTGTTCTTGAAGATTGCTAATGATAACTCTAAATGCAAATCAGGGTATGACCTGATTGGGCACGGTACTCGAACAATTTGCTTTGTGCAAGTTCATGTAATTTCTGCATATTAGAAACACTGTCCTGAGCCTGTCTCAGTTGATCCTGCAATAGTTGCTCCCTGTGTCAACAACAAGAACTGATTATCAACAAAAACATTGGGATATTGTATTTGGATACTAAAACTACTTTATAGGGCACCCAAGTATGCATTTAGTTTTCATTTTACAAATTCTAGCAAAACAGATGCCCCAGCAAATTTTTGAAGAACAAATTTACTTTTGACGAGGTGTAACGTGTTATAGGTTAAAATTTGTTGTCTTTTCATTATTTAAGGCATTTCTTTCTCGGAACATTCTTTTTGCCAAAAGTGGTATAAAGTAGTTTTATATATTGTTGTCTATAGAGTAATTTTCTTTATTGTTGGCCAGTGGCATCAACGTATGTATATACTTACAGTAGCAAGTAGCAACGCTACTACATATCAGAAAAAACATGATCGTGAAACTTACCTTTCTTTTAAAACCTCCAGTGTTTTCTGATTTTCCTCTGCCAAACTGCGTTGCTTCATCTCCACAATCTCTTTTACTTTTTCCTCCATCTAATATTTTATAGGAACATATAAGTTAGGCAGCAAATTTAACACGACGACATTGTCAACTTCAGTAAATCTGATCTTATTAAAAAGTTATAGATTATAGATGTGTTGTGCACTTTAACCAATTGAACTCATGGTAAAGCTACAAATGAAAGCAATCTAATTGATACTAAGAGAATATAATGCGAAAAAAAGGGAGGTAATGCACAACAGAGGGGAGAATAAAAACAGGTGGCATAATGTCTCTTCAAAGAGATACCAAGACGAAAGTAGTACACAAGAAAGTATCACAAGGAAGAAATTAGATGACGGTCTGAAAGTGCTAACCTGTTGCTCCAGTTGGCGGGTGCGCTCCTCTAGTCGCCGTATTGTTGCTTGTTGATTTTTAAGATGAGTAGCTTCTGTTCTAAATTCCTCAAGTTCGACCTTCATCTTCCTGTTTTCTGACTCTAAGTCAGCTATTTTCAAATCTTTTTCCTGTATGGACAAGATAGATACATTTAATATCAAACAAAAAACCTAGTTTTGAAAAGAAATGCTGGATTTCTTTGTCACTAACAGGGGCTTCACTTGAGAGGAAAGCTTATCAAAGTTTCTTGTTCCTTAGAT
>JARVZY010009916.1:0-44542 GCA_030686995.1 Artemisia argyi | reverse complement strand
GCCACAAAACATGTAATATGTATATTGTACATACGTATTGATCGTTTGATCATAGAGCTTGAAGAACTTCTTTATATACCACATTTGTAGTAGTTTTTGATAGGTTACCATCCGCATCTGAAACAACAACCTTCAAACCTTTTTTGCTTTTGACATGTGAAAGAGCCACGTATAGCTATCCATGTGTGAAAACAGGACGTGGCATATACAATCTGACTTTTGAAAGTGATTGCCTGTGGCTCTTGTTTATTGTCATGGCGAATGACACCGAAATGGGATATTGTTTCCTCACGATCTTTAGAGGTAAACACTTATCAGATGGAGTAATTCTCAATCGTGGTATGATAACCTTATTTCAAAAATGTGTCCCATTAATGATTTGTGCTTGCATAGAAGTCCGTGATATTCGTAAAACTTGAAGTCGTGTCCCGTTACACAATCCATTAGATTGATCAATATTCCTCAGTAACATTATCGGGACACCAAATTTTAACACCAGCCTATGGTTTGGAACACCTGAGAATTTGAGCCGATTGATAAACTCTATTGAGAAACAGATTCATCAATTGTTGTGCCACAATCAGTTTTATCAATACTACTGCAACTTAGGTAAACCATTTCCTCACCTGGAAATGTCTTAAGCAAATGATCATTTATACTATCGACCGCTTTATTCGTCGGAGCAAGAATGGTCTTTTCTTGAAAATATTACGGATCATCTATGTGCTTCAAAAGGTTTGGATAGGTTAAATCAATAATAGATGTGACCGGGTCTAAAGCATCATCTATTAGATTTGAGTCCATTGATAAAATCTAGTGAGAAAACAGATTCATCAATTGTTGCTCCACGATTAGTTTTATCAATAGTATCGTAACTTAGGTAAACCATTTCCTCACCTGGAAATGTATTAAGCAAATGATCATTTAAAATATCAACCACTTCATCCGTCATAGCAAGAATGGGCTTTTCTTGAATATATGACGGTCTATGTGATTCAAAAGGTTTGGATAGGTAAAATCAATAATAGATGTGACCGGGTCAGAAGCATCATATATTAAACCCGTGGATTCAAGGGAATTTTGAAAGAAATCTTTCATTAAGCAGTAAGATGAATAAATTGATTAACAAACATTAACGATCGTAAATAGGTTCAAGAGGTGTTTATGAACGAAATAATAAGTAATATGTGAAAGAAAAGATAAACAATCTAGTTTATAACTATTAAAATAATAAACGTTCATTTATCATCTTATCAAAATGGTAAATATTCTTCAAGAATCAACATATGCATTCTTCGTGAAACACTCAAGTAGCGCATGATCATTTCGTGAACACCTAAGAGTTGAAAAAAAAAGTCAAAGTATCAGTAAGTTATTGATAAGAGTATATGTAAAATAATAAAACAGTGCTAAACATGTCATTTATATAGTTGTTCATACTTGGTGTCCATTGATCATAAACTTTGAAGTATTTCTTTGTAGACAACGTTTTTATTAATTTTCTTGATATTACCATTTGATCACAAATGATAACCTTCAAACCTCGTTTGCTTTTGAAATGGTAACGTATAGTTGTCCGTGTGTAAAAACTGGACGTGGGAGATACAAACCTTTGAAAGAGATTGACCCTGGCTCTTGTTTATTGTCATAGAAAATTAAAAGGCCCTGGGATATTGTTTCCTTACATTATTTAGGGTATCTTTATCTCAACCTCCTCGTCATTTGCTTCTCCAAGAATTTTGTCTCGAACTTTCAATATCCATTTAGAAAATTCATACATTTTGCTTACATCTTCTGGCCGTGAGCCGACAGTCAATCTCATGTTAGCGGTTAACTTAAGAACCTTGCAGTGATCCCACATGTAAGACTGTTTTAAAGAGGCACTAAAAATTCTTGTCGTGAACCTTTTGGAATAGCTTATACACTCGTGGAATCACAGGGATTTTTAAAGTAATTATTTTCTGAAAGAGTTACGCATGTGAAAAAATAAGAAAAAAAAAGTGAACGTAAACAGGCTGCAGTTTTTTTAAGGGAATAATAAGTAATAAGTCAATGATTCAATAAACAATTCGGTTTGTAACTATTAAAATAATAAATGTACATGTGTCGTATTCTCTAACTTTGATAGTCATGAAGAGCATAAGTATGTGGTGAATGTCAAACACTTGAGTAGCCAATGTTTATTTTCGTTTATTATATAGTATAGCTTATAGACTCGTGGAATCACGGGGTTTTAAAAGAAGTAATGTATCAAGAAATTAAGCGTGTGAATAAAGTAAGTAAAAACAACGAAGGTAAAGATTTTAAATTTTTTTTAATAGAATAATATGTAATAAGTCAATGACACTATAAAGAAATATGGATGTAACTAATATTCTAATAAACGTCAATGCACGTAGCCTACAATCTTCATGGTCTTGAAAAGAAAATGTATGTACTGAGCGATAATTAAGTGATAAGTAGAATGAACATATTTTTTGAGCACCTAATAAGTGTAAAAAAAAATGCAAGTAAAAAATGTTTGTGATTGATAATATTTGTAAATAGATAAAAAAAAAATGTATATTGGTACGTACCTCTTGAAACTTGGTCATAAAAGATATCTTGCGAACATTGATCATAGACCTTTGAGTACTTCTTTGTAGACAACGTTTGTAGTAGTTTTCGAGATATTACCTTTTGCATTACAAATGATAGCCTTCAAACCTCTTTTGGTTTTGACCCCGGAAATGACAACATATAGTTGTCCATGTGTGAAAACTGGATGTGGCAGATACAAAACGACCTTACTAAGTTATTGACCTTGGTTCTTGTTTATTGTCTTAGCAAATGAAACAAACACATGATATTGTTTCCTTATGTTCTTTAGAGTTTAGAGGTAAACATTTATCAGACGGACTAATTTTCAACCTCAGTATGATCATCGTCTTTACAAAGTATGTTCCATTTATCATCTTTGCCTCAATCGAATTTCTTACTGATCTAACAACTTGAATTTTTGTTCCATTACATAATTCATTAGACTCGTCAATATTTCTTAACAACATGGGGACACCAGCTTTTAATAAATAATCTCTTAAAAAGTCAACCTTTGACAACATTTGTTCTTGGCTTTTGTTTATGATTCAAGCAAAAAGTTTTAATAATTAATATGTAGCTGTAAAAAAAAGGCTATTAATTTTGAAGAAGTATTAATATGAAACGAAATAAAACATAGAGTTAAATGGACATGAAAGCATATAGAGTTAAATGGACATGAAGAAGTATGAATATGCAACTATTTCGTTTCAAATGGACATGAAAGCAGATAGAGTTAAAGTGTGAATGGTTAATTTTTACTATATCCGTTAACCGTGCTAGTCAATGCCAACCTCAAACAAATAAGTGACTTAAGAAACACTACAAATATGCACACCTAGCATCATGAATCAAAATCATAATTATATAAACTCAACGATTAAAAACCAAATGCGTTATATTGGTGTGCCTTGCGTCTAAGTTTATTAACATATGGCCCTCAATCGTGTCGAAAGATACATAAACATGCAGGAAGAAAAACAATGAAATATTAATCAAAAGCAACCATTTTAGTCAAGCAAAACGGCGTACTACATTCTTCAAAAAAGAAAAGAAAAAAAAAGTGTGCTACATACATGAACAAACCAAACAGAAGTGATTCAACGATAACACCAACATAAAAGTTCTCAAATAAAAATCAAAATTTGATTCGTGTTCATATCTTTTTTTTTTTTTTGAATGGCTGAAATGTGTCCATATCTTGTAATATTAGGCAACACCTTCCACTTCTCAACGTTAACTTTAGCCAAAGGTCTCAAAAAAAAACGTTTAATGGTTCATGATCCATCACCATTGAACTCTACATCATGCCAGCACCTTATTTTGTGCTTGTACTTGGGGGTTCTTTCAACGGTTGCAGCAAACGTGTTGTCCCCCATGTCAGAATGAACATCCATATCACCACGCTTAAAAAGGATTTAAATAATTTGTAGAAGTTTTCAGAAAAAATTCATATTAAAATAATTACAATAAAATGAGTCTCGAATCTAACAAATGTTACCACCTCTTGTTGACTACACAACTCAACTGCATACTTGTTGATGAGAAATTAAAGAAACATCAACAATTTAGGTATTAAAGAAACAACTTTAGCGATTAAAGATACAACAAATTTAAAAGGTTGTATACAAAGTTATACTGTAACAAATTTAAAAGTTGAACACATGTCTTTTCAAATTTAAAAGTTGAATACATATGTCTTTTCAAATAAACATATTTCCCTGGTGTTCTCCTCCTTAGACATCCAATAACTAAGTTGTAAACTCTAAAGAATATGGTTTACATTTAAAAGTTGAACACATATGTCTTTCAAATAAACATATTTCCCTGGTGTATTAATAAGCACAGTATGTATGAACACACATGTCTATTAGAGATAAAACATAACGTTAATCTACTAAATTATCTCCATCAGTGGGTCACATTTTAAAAATGACATTACAAAAAAAAAGAATTAAAAAAAAAGATCCAATATAAGTCTAAGTGGTGTTCTTTTTAGACCTAGCAAATAAATCAGAATCATAATAAACTCAATGTGTTATTCATCTAACCTTACATTTTTTTTTAAACATATTTCATTACTAAGAAAAACCGACTTCATAGGCTACATAAAAAAATCGAAAATACATATAAGCCCACGACTCCATGATTCAAGAAAGATAAACTGATTGAACAATAGAGAATGTTAACGTATTTGGCCATACCTGATACGTTAACCTACATCCATTGTTGTCATTCATAGGTATTTCCGTCGCATTGTGGCATAACAGCTTAACCTACATCCACATAAAGAAACAGATCATGCAACCAAAATTGACCATGGATCCATTGTATCATCAAGTATACTTATTTTGCATTTTGTATAAGGTTATGATCATCTCTTATTTCGAATTTTGGCAATTTGCTCGTCCTTTCTAGATGTTAATGCGGTTGATGTGGCAGATGAAATGGTGGCCACAGCTGTTGGTACATCAACAAAAGAAATGGTTGCGTAACAAAACTTTTTTGTGTCAGTTACAATATCAATCTATAAAAAACCTATGCAATTCTTGAACTATAAAAATACAAAAAAGTCAAAGCAGTAACAAACTAAAAGGAAGTCAACCAATCTTATGGTAGTCATCTGAACTTCAGATAGCGATGATACATAAGATGATCAAAAGAGTGTCACTAATAGATCCTACTATTCCCCAAGTATATTGATTACATAACAGCTTAGAACTATCAGATATAGAAACACAATTTATACCAACAACATGATCTTGTGACGTATATTAGTTTAATCATTAACCCCTTATATCTCATTGGAGTTCAAGAGTTTACTAAAAGATGAATTTCCAACATAGCCATGACCAAGTTAAGATCATATTTATGACAATTGCGTTCATAAAGTTTTGATGCAACCCAAAGCACTGTACAGACAGAGTAGGCAATGCAAGTGTTTAATGCTGCATATGATGCACCCCAAACCACTGATATGGGGGTTCAACATATGTTATAAGAAACCATGCCACCAAAATTCTAGATGCAATACCTATTTAGTACCTTTTTATGCATAGACACTGATTGTTGTAGCATAAGCCAAGGGAGGGACAACCAAAGCACATAGTGCTGCTACAGCCATGAGCCCCAGTAGTCTCTATAAAATGAGCCCATGCAAGCTACACAACTATATAACCTTAAATAAGAATGGGCGTTCTGATAATTTAATATACTAAACAGAAACGATCATTATCAGGGCAGATGAAAGTATGTTGTATGGGAGATAATGAATGAACCACATGATAAACATGTGTACAGAAAAACATGTGCACCCAAAGCAGATAATGGTTCGAAAAACATGTGTACAGAAATGACATAGCTTTACCTGGAGTACTAAAAAATGGTCACTTTAAAGGAATTGGGACAATGAGGGCAACAACAACTGACAGTATGATCATCGCCTTTATTGTAATTTTCACCAAACCGGTCCAACCACCTTTGAAGTATCTTGTTCAGAATAGATTCATTCCATGTCTTCTTTGCCTGTAAGGCAACACTTGGATTATATTTGAGGAAAAGAATAATTAAAACTCAGAGCATGAAAGTATACCAATTCCTTAACTGAGCTTATACTGTCAGCTGCACTATCTTGAAAATGGGCAGATTTTGCATGTTGTCGTAGATTTGAATTCTGCAATTTAAAAAATGTTGACCCATTATTTATTGCTAATAAGTAAATTTCACGTCTATTTTACTTTCAGCTGTTTTATATAGAAATTAGATTAATGCTTGTATGGATTAAATTTAAAGATGCCAATTTCATACTTATTTTGAAACAGATTGAGGTCACGATACCCAAGTTTAGAGGCAATATAGACATAACATAGATCCCATAAAATATTTAGAGCTAAAGTATTACACGATATCACATGTAACACCGCTAAGCTAATTTTTTCAGCTATTGAGCTTATTAAATGGCTTAGGAAAAAAAACAATTATTAAACATAATCGACCCGCTATATGGTTTACTCAACATGAACCATTTATAGAAAAATAATAAAAAATGGAATTAAAAACATGAAAAATTATAGCTACCAATTATAATAAGAGATATATATGCGATCATAAAGGCAAAAGGCAGTAACAACTACATCCTAATCAGTTTCTCCCTTTCATAAGTTCTGATAAAATTTAAATACATAGTAACTTTTTTTTTAAAAAATTATACATGAAATCAAAATGCAAAAGAAGCAAGCCCGGACACTCTGTTCTTAGGCTATTTTTGGAGAGGAAATGAAAAGAAAGGAAAGAGCAACTTCCTTACACTCTGTTCTTAGGCAGATGGTGACCTTTAAAGAGTAGACTCAAGCAACCAATCAACCAATCAAAAGATCAAATTGGTTTCTTGCAGTGCCCTTAGTGGCTAATAGAGCATCTATGTTGCAATATATAATCCATAGCCTCGTCAAGTCACACACACTAAACATTACTCAAGCTGACCCGTTTTAACCTTTTGTCGAACTTGCGACACCCACCCATTTTTACCTGCATCCATCATTAACAAAAAAATACAGTCGCAACAAAATATTAACCCATTCTCCATTCTCAATTCAGTGAAAACATAAATTTTTGTTACTGAAACTCACTTTGCATAGTGTAGTAACTGTAATGTTGTGTGGATGCCTGCAAATAACATTGACATATATAAGAAAACATTAAAAAAAAAGAGACATTATAAATTGCAAGACAACTTTCAACCTTGACTAGTTATTCAAAATCGAGCTATACTGACATTTGATCAAGAATCCAAACATGAATTCAAAATTAGTGACCGTTAGATGAAGCTCCTACAATGAAGAAAATAAAGATAGATAATTCGATTAACAATGGATAAAAATTCAGTTGATATTTAGCTTCATATACATTTCATCAAACATATGGTGTGATATTATTTCATCATCTCAATTTCGGAAAATAACATTCATACCTTTTTCTAATGCATAATACCCATGGAATAATTTCTTAGTAATAATTGGTTCTTATAATAACTTAATAACTATATCAATTGATGGAATCCGGCACAATGAACACCTTTAATACATAAGATACATTTTTTACCTTGATTTATGCAGAATCGTAATAGGATGAGCTCGGTGTTCACTATCCGATATGGTGAAACTGAAACAATGATTATGTTTTCCTAAGAAAGACAAAATTAATGACTGTCATATGGTCAAGTGAAAATTAATCAACGACAGAATCAACGTAAACAAAAGTACTACTCCAGTACTTAAGAATTGAACTAATATAGGAAAGCAACAACATAAAAGATTGAGTCACATAAAGAACAACACCATAAAAGTGACTCAATGTTCCAAGATGCTACAATATCTCCATCACAAAAAAAATTATCTATAAACACAAACCACAACAGATCAATTAACCCATAAAAATCTGTTGCGTTAAAATACAGAGTCTGAAATTTTAGCATTCCAGTTGTCATCTGCGTGGATATTTGCGATTTTTATATATCGGTGTAGGACTTGTTGCGTTCCCATGGGTCATGAAGGTACTGTAGTCCATGTGCATCTCTGTCAGCCAATATCTTAATAGCTTTCTATGTTAAATTATCACATAAGAGTACAAATAAAACGACACCAAATGAGTAGAACATTCGACTCTTTTGTGAAGTATCTTGAGTCCATGTACAGTGGAGCATAATAATCCCAACGTACCTACAACATAAAAAATTATGTATTGTTGGTTAGCTGGAGAAATGCTCGTAAAGGTGAACGTCAGAAATACTAGCTTTCCAGCCAGTTCTACATCCGGTTAGATATTTGAACTTTTAATATCTCGGTGTGAGACTCCTTGTTGCGTTCCCTTGGGATCATGAAGGTATTGTAGTCTACGGCAGCTCCAATGTATATCTAAAGGAGTTTAGATCTAGATAGAAACCAAGACTTTTGACACGAATATATTTATAAACAACAATGCTTTCCTGCTTCTTATTACAATAGCCCACAAGAATCGGATGATTCCCCTTATTGTAATGGGGAAGCATCATGTTATTTTGCGAAAATTTAGTGGCTCGTCACCTAATAACCATTGAAACCGAAGAAATTTTCCCTAGAAACAGAGAAAAGATATACTATTCGACGATTAAAACAAACAGAAGCAAGATACATAAGGTTGAAATAAGAAAAAAATGTGTTTGTTTGCTAACAAAGCTCATGTGCATTTAATAAAGAGGAGAATTTGCATAAACTATTGTTTGGTTTGAAAACGTCAACAGATCCACCAATTACGGGATATTATATATATATTCTAAAAGGCATTAGGATGAATAGTAAAACAGTGTGCTACAGTGCAATACAGTGCAACACAGTGCTTTTTTTTTTTTTTTTTTTTTTTTTCAAATGCTCGATTACAATTAAAACATCTCCAATAATAACAGATATCAGATTCTGATGACGCCAGCGGATATTCCGGCGAGGCAACAGGTGGAGATTCAAGAAAAACTTCCGGCCAGTGCAAATCTGAAAAAATATATATGTAAAATACAAAAAGAAATTAGAAATTTATCACAATTCACAAATACAAAGTTAGAAACAAGCGGTTTGATCCCAGTTTTAGTAGTCACATGATGTGATTTCCGCCATATTTTATACAAATGAGGTTTAAAAATAGGACTTTTTAAAATGAAGAGTGAAGAACAGAAAATGAAAGGAAGAGGCGTAACTAAGAAACATTGACATTCGGAAATATAAAACGATTAAGGTTATAAACAAGAATATGAAAGGAAGCCAAAGAGATGTGAACTCGCTGTTGACACGGTGAGTCACCGAGTTAACTGAGTCCACCCGAGTCGGGGCTAAAAACACTAGATCCACACGTTTTTTATTTAAAACAAAAGGTTTTATAAAGATTCTATTAACAAAATCGGTTTTATGAAAATATAGAAACTAGGGTTTCGTTTCAAATGAAAATAAAGGGAAGTGGGGCCACGTGCCTTACCAAAACGGATAGAGGAAGTGATGGGGAAGGTGAGGCGTGATAGTGGTGGTGGACCGTGGCGGCGGCGTGGCGGCGAAGTGGTACCAAACGAACTCCGATCGAGCTTGAAAACTCCAGAAAGGAAGAAGGGGTCGAGATCTACAAGTTGGTAATTTTTGGGAGTTTGCCGGAATAATTCCCGGTGACGGTGGTGCGGTGGCCGGCAGTGTTTTCCGGCGAAGTGGAAGGGGAGAGAATTATGAGTGTGTGTTTGTATGTGTGTGTCATTTATGAGTGAAGAGAGAGAGAATAGAAGTTTTATAAAATTAAGAGGGACTAAAGTTGGACAAACTAAAGATGGGGTGTAATTGAAATAGGGGGCGGAAGGGGTTGTTTTTCCAAAGTGGTAATACTTTTGAGATATTCAGTGCGTGACCCATTTGACATACCAAACGGACTCGAAAAATTATGAAACTTGCGTTATTGTTCTTGAAATAATTTTTCCAATAAAAATGAATAAAATACATATAACTTTATCGAAATTAATTTATTTAAAAAATTCAATAATTTACCGTGATAAATTCAGTTATGGCAGCATATGAAGAGGTCTACATATCCATAATTTATGAATTTATGTTATAGTCTTAGGAATGTCATTCAGTTAATAAATTAGCAATTACTTTTTGTTGTGCTGCTGCAATTTTGGTTATGTGCACGTTTTTTAAAGCGAATAATATATTTATAGTGAACTGAATATTGTTATTTATGATCTTTTTTGTATATTATTGATATATATTATGATCTTTTTTTGTATATTATTGATATATATGGCTTCTATGAACAAAATGTATTGGGCAAAAAGGATCCTTAAATGGACGAGTTGCCCGCAAGAAGATGTAGAAAACATGTATTAAGCATTGAGTTATAAGCATCGATACAATGCTCCCGCAGCAACGCGCGGGGCTAATCGACTCGTTAATTAATAATTGCACAGATTCTAATATGGCTTTTTTATAAACAGTCTACCATTATGGACCAAATAAAGTAGAGTTTACAAAAAGACGTTACAGATTGGATCACTGCATTTGAAGTTTAAAGACACCTTATTTCACCTTTTCAATTCAAGCTTAAGAAGAAGAAGAAAAGTTGACTCGTGTAATAGATTTGTTTCTGAAGAATTATACGGTAGTAAATTGAAGTATGAACACTTAATTGCTTACCCAAGTTTAAGACATGTGTCTGAAGTGCCGATGTTGTAATATTTTTAGCTCTAGCAAATAGTGATGACTGCATAGATCATGAATACCCGCGGTTTGGCCGTTAGATCTTTCCATCATCTAATACACAAGATTGATCATCTAGTAATTAATTCCTTAGTATATAGTATTAGTAAACAGAATAAGAAAAACGTGAACATTAACCAAGGATCCTATCCATGAGATAAGATAACAATGAAATAAAAGAGGCTTACTGATAGTATGTCATCGATACCATTTTGCAGCCTCCAGTGTAAATTATCAATCAACTGTGATTCATGCAAAAAATTCTCATCAGATTGTAATATAATACTTAAACGTATCTGAACATATGTATAATCAAAATGGGCATTGGTCAAACCCTCTTGTGGGCTCCCATCTCTTGCTGTTAAATACCATTTGTCCATTTCAAAGTTTCGACTTTATATCTTTGATGAACATTCTGCAGATACACAAGTATAAGGCAATTTCAATACAGCATTTTTTTTATTACAGAGTATCCCTATAGGAACATAACTCTAATAAGAATTTTGGGTCAGTTTAGTCGTACTTGGTATGCCCTATGGCTTATGATCTTTAGTTGTAATCATATATGATTTTCTGATCAATAATTTTAACCTTTGTAGTAAAAAGTATAAATAAAGAATTTAACTTAATATTGCTGGAATTCCACAATAACATGAATCTCGAGTTTCAATGTATCAACATTACACCTAACAGGTGGATATATCGCCGGTGAGGTAGGTTTGACAATGGGCTGAAACGGGTCATTTTAAGGGATTCTTCTCAAAACACTAATCTACAAACTTGGTAAGAGTAAGTAACATCTGCATCCATCTAATGGCGCACGATCAGCGAGGCTAATAAATTTAAAGTGATTATAATGAATATAAGCTGAGATGTGTGTCTAAGACAAATTGATGGGAAAAATATCCATTCGTACATGTCCATAAAGAAGCTCCAGTTGCTCGCGTAGTAACTCGTAAGGTTCATCTCCTTTCTATAAAAACTCGTAAGGCTCATCTGTACAAGAGTCAAGGTTCAAATATTGTTTGTCTTTCTTGTGGAGCCAATACCTATAGTCAACAAAAGAAGGGCTTATCATTTGATTAATTTTTATTTTGTGTATTGATGATGTTTATTGTATGTTTTATTAACAGTCATCAAATTTACATAGAGATTAAACAAATTCATATCATATCTAGGGTTGGAACGCAAACTGGTGTGAGATTCTTAAGAAAACATGTTTATATATGACAAGGGAGTTTTCAAGATTGATATTGTCTATCTTTGGCCTGCAAAAAGTCACTTGGATTGCCTTTTGTGCCTTAACAGAGCCACCATCAAGTGAAGTTGTTTTTCTTTTCTTTTTTTTTTTTTTTCCCTCTACGAATGAGTCATTTGCTAACAAAATGAGCACCCTATCACTGTTGATATAGGAAGTCCTTCCACCTATCTAATTGTTCCTCGACCTCCTCCTACTCCTAAAAGTATGAAAATTTTAGGGTGCGTTTAGTTTGAGAATTGTTTTTACCCCTTCTGTTTTTCTATAAATATCTAGCTCCTTTTAAGCTTTTACGGTTTTACCATCTCTCTAAACCTAATTTCACTTGTTACAGTTTCACTCACTATACAAATTTACTTTCTGTTGTAGACAACCGTATTCGATTGTGCGTATGGGTAAAGTTGTGATTCTACATCCACACTCTAGTCTAAAAACCACCTCGTCAGTCAATAATATGATCCTTCATACACCAATAAAATCGTCTCTAAACAGCCCTAATCTCACTGTTGCTAAATGTAGTCCATACAGAATTCCTGCACGGCGAACTCTCCAGAAAGAAAACGTTAAACCTATCATTGATTATCTTGAGATTTCAAAGGTATTGGTCAGTTGTAGTCGAAAAGTGAAGGAAAATATAGAAAAGAAGAAAGGTTGTGGCAAAGATGCTGATCTATATTTAAAAACTGAGTTAGGAGAAACACCAAAATGGTATCGAGGGACATACCTGAATGGTTTACGGGTTTCAGATTTTTTGAGTCGCTTCATTTTAGTGCAGTCCCACTGCCACGTTTTGTTCATAAAAAAGTTTTTGTTTGAATAATTAGTTGTAAACTTTTAATTAATAGAAATATGTTTTAGAATGTTGTTGTTGAAGATTAGGAGCATGTGTAAGTGATATTTGCGAGTATTGATGTTTGTAAAAGGAAACAAAGTACGTAGTATAAATGAGAATCCAGTTTGATCCATCAAACTCAAACTAAATGTTATTATTTTTTTGTTTCAAATTTTTTATTCAAATTTGAACTTTACTTACTATCTTATACTACTGTTTTTACTTGATGCTATATGTACATGCCATTTTTACAGGGTCTTAGGCCTTTGGGGTTTACTATGATCCAGTGTCCCTTTATGTAAACTCGTCTTATCAAGCACTTTCTTTTTTAAAATACAGAATGGGTAACACGTGATGGTGGCAAACTGGTTGGGTTGGGTAATGGTCAATGTGGGTTTCGGGTCGTAACAGGTCATCTGAATCACGGGTTAGCCACGTCTTGGGTTGGGTTGGTTCGAACTGGTCGGGGTTCGGAACATGTCTGGAAGGTTGACCCATTCATTATCACCCTTATATTTTGTGAATAAAAAGAAGTACCCACGTTTCAAAAATTACTACATGCAGGTCTTAAATGTGGTTAAGGCATACAAAAACAAAATGTGGCTAAGGCTTACAAAAGACAACAACCAAAACATGTTTTCTGGTGGCTTATGACAGTTTCATACTTGGAATAACAAATCTGAAATTAAGAAACAAGAAACCATTGGCCAAACACAATAACTTTTACTACCTTTGTATGCTGGAGAAATGATATAGTATAAGAAAGCAATCAGAATCTCCTTCATCGCCCTGTTGAACATTGTCCGGCATGTTAACAAAGTCTTCCTATAATCTACAATGACCGTCAAGACTACCCAATGCTTAATCAAAATGCAATATATATACCTATCCAAACACACCTATAGTCAATTCACCTCTATCCAAACACTCAAAGCCGATTTCTTCATAACGCAATAATCATATATATTAACAGTTTAATAACATCACTAGACGATAATGATACAAATAACATATCAAAGCCACCATTTCTATTATAAGACCTTAAACTATATTATGAAATTTACCTTGTGTAAAAATTAGAGCACAAAAAGGTTTAGTGCTTGTTGATTTCCATAACAATGTTAAGATAAAAGACCATACAGTTGAAGCTGACACCCAGTGATGAGCCTGAGAGACCTGGATGTTTGTAATAAATTAGTTAGTGACATGTATGTCGAGGTTAAGTGATGAGACCGTTGAGAGGATACCAATGGTGTGAAGAGGATGGGAAGACCCAACCCTCAAATTTAAGTGTAATTGTGTAAAGATTGCATCGCTTGTTAAGTCTCAGGAGAGCTAGAAGGAAGATGTTGAGTATTGTGTGCAACGTACCTAAGCATTGAAGCATGCTGTTTCTAGTGGTCTATGTGTCTTGTCTTGTGGACAGAAACCTGTGGAATATTAGGAAACACACCTCTGTGTGAATGTAAGATTTGATCCTCATTATTGAGACGTTTTATTTCTGTTACTTATTACGCATTTGGACATGCTATAAATAGAAGGCTTAAAATTCAGATTCATCTTACTTATCTTTTATATAATAAAAGAATTACATCATTTCGGAGTATTTTTGCAAATCCGTTCTCATTGAAAAAAAAATTGGACCAATAGCAGAGCTCGATTTTGCCACGTAGGCGAAATCGAGCAACGTGATTGGTCAATAAAAAGTCAAAATTAAATTGATTTTGGTCAAACGTAATAAATTTGGTGGAGAAATTTGGTTAAGAAAAAAATGCATAAAAATATAGGTGTCAAATTTATGAAAACAAAAACTTAAAAAAAAGGAAGTAATTAATAAAACTTTTGTGATTGAATATTAAATAATTTATATAGAGTAAAGTCTAAAATTACTAATTTCCATGTTTTTTAATAACTTTATAAAAAACACAAATAACCCTTTACACTTTATACCCCTATATTTTATAATATTAACTTTGTTTAAAATTACATGAGTATTAGTATTAGTTTTTAGACTTTCATCCATTAAAATTACAAAATTTGATAAATATGCGAATTAGTTTTAATATACGTCAAATATATTTTTTTTTTAAACTAATGTTAGTTTTAAACTTTCATTCATTAGAATAATTTTTTAAATAAAGGACTCATGTTACTATTTAAAAGTTTAATTTATGTGTACACGGATTTGAAATATGGGTAAATTATTAGTAACGGGAATAAAAATATTAAATGGTAAGCACGATACTGTGATATGAAAATAAATATACGCGATTCTACTTATAACAACGACTTATGAAATTGTTATTTAAAATTTGTATATGAATACCCATAAAAACATTTTAAAAACTTTATGGAGCATATTTTAACTTCATCAACGCTCATTATGTGCAACTAAATTTACACATTTTGTACAACATGATATCAATAGTTAAAGTTAAACACCAAAATCAACCTCAATCTCAACATGTCTGTCAGTTAAAAACGTTATACAAAGCTAATTATTAAACAAACAAACAAACAAACACATGGGTTAGATAGTCATTGTTTAATATAGAAGGTGTTTTCCTTTAATTATATAAATAAAAAGCACGCATCACAATCCTTATTTGATAACAATCATCTCCTAAAAAAAAAAAAAAAAAACGTAGGTGATAACCTAACTTTATTCATTGACGTGATGTTTTATCCAAAAAAAAAAAAAAAAAAAAAAAAAAAAAAAAAAAAAAAAAAAAAAAAACGTTATAATTGGCCGTTGTAAATGTATTAAAAGTATGTACATGAGAATTATTCAGCAAGAATATATAAGTAAAAGGAATATCACAATTACAAAACACATCGTAAATTGATAGCACGGGTTTGCAAAATTAAAAACATATATCGCTAACATCTTATGCAAGTCAAGTATCATCATGTGATTTTTCTTAAATAATAAAATATAATTTTTAATTTCAAAAAGACTCTCCTGAAATAATAGGTAGATTATAACATATACATATGATTTTTTATTTTTAGTCACCAATTTTGAAACATGTTAAGTGGTTCATTTCTTAATCGATAATAATACATAATTAAAACGAAATTTTAAAAACCTTGTGCGTGCACAGGTATTATAACTAGTATTAGAAAAGTGATTTACAAAGTATAATAACTTAATACATCAATGTATACTTTGGCTATACAAAATGGTCAAATACGCTTAGCAGATGTTAAGAGACTTTATGATATGATTAATACAAAAATATAAAATGGTTAATATGTCTTGTAACTGCTAATTGCTAAAAATTAAATATCTTGTAACAACTCATTTAAAAAAATAAATATCTTAGAACAGCCCATTAATTAATTTATAACAGTTCATTAATCTGTCAGTAACTTGTAACAGCACAAGGGATATAAAATCCCCTACCCACACACAGAAAATAATACACAACTACGATTTAAGTTTTCATCTTCACCGGACCTCTCCACCGAACCAGTTAAACATCACCAAAACACCTAAACAAAACCGATATATGCCAGAAAAACGAAAGAACAATTACAATGATCTCAGTCTGTTCTCTTATTTGTTCCAATCTTTGAAGATTTTTATTTGTGAACAATATCCATCATTGATCTACTAGAAGCAACTTTTCTTTTATATATTCGAAAACTTTAAGAATGATCTAAAACAAAATTGTTTCAGTCTTCCTTTCATCCGGTTCAAAGGAAAACACAAGAAATACACCTACCCGAGACCTTATTCATAAGATCTTAGCTGAGACTTCAAATCTTTATGTGCTTTCGAAGAACAAGAAAATAAAAGACTGTCTTGAGGTTTGCTTTTGGGCATAAAGACTAAGACGATATAAGGTTATTTGTTGTACGGCTACAATAGTAGTGTTTATTGTCATTCGGTTTCGAGAAAATACTTCGAAGGTTGTAAAAAGCAATTAAAAAAGTGTATTGTTCCTGCGTTTAGTTACTTTATTGTTGCAAGAAAAGGGTTTTAATTTAGTTGATTATCCTAGGAAGAGAGAATGGTGCCTGCATTTGGATGAGAGCAAAGTTTGTGTGGTAGGCGTGAGTTTAGAGTCAATATTAGGGTAGTGTTATACATATCAAAATATTAGGGTAACACTTACTTAGTACAAGTTGGGCTGGAGATTTATTTGGGCTGAAAATTTGGGTTGTAGTATTTTATAATCCCAATTTTTGACTATTATATTTCGTAAATCTGTTACAAAAATGGGATTTAAATATTACAATAAGATGGCAGGCAAACGAGCAACAAGTTGCGCCGCAACCCCTTTTACAAAAACCAACTGCATTGCACCAATGAAAAAATAGTTGCACCAGCAACAAATATATAGCCTTTATTAATAACGACAAACCGTAAACGCTGCTGCAAATGAAAACGGTAATAGCTAATTAGTCCTAACGATCAAAGCATCATCACACATAAAGAAACCCACAATACAAACATATAAGTACCGTGTAATAAAGATCGCAGGGCCTATCGTTTAGAAGGATGGTTGTACAAGTAGTTGATCATTATGCTATCACTTTTAGACTACAAAATTTTACTCTGTTAATCGAAAAGCCCCGCTGGCAACCGACGGGTGCCGTCATACTCGGTCATAACAAGACCCATATATCTGTTGTAGGTGTATATGGCACGGAGTTTATAGCCTTTTTTCCTAATCCAAGCCACTTATTATTAAACCTCAACCTATTTTATTGTTCCATCAATTTCTTCAAACAAATAATATGCACACCTACGTTTGATACCAAAGGTTATTGAGATTTTAATTTCACTAAATAGACTCACATATCTCCTTGTACATTCATGCGTAAAAACATATTTATAGTTAAATATATCTATATGTATACTACATTATAAATGATTTTCTGAGAGGCAGATTTTGGATGGCCCCTTTATCATCAACGAAGTCCTGAATTGGTGTAAAAGGAAGAATAAGCAGGCCATGTTTTTCAAAGTTGATTTTGCTAAGGCATACGACTCAGTCCGTTGGGATTTTTTAATTGACGTGCTTGAGGCTTTTGGTTTCGGTCCAAAGTGGTGTTACTGGATTCGAGGTACTTTTTGTTACGCTAAGGCCTCGGTGTTGGTTAATGGGAGTCCTTCAAATGAGTTCCTCTTTTATGGAGGGCTCAACCAAGGCGACCCCTTGGCACCATATTTATTTATCCTTGTAATGGAGTCGCTTCATTTATCTTTTAGTAGAGTTGTCGATGCAGGGATGTTCAAAGGCGTTCGCTTAAGTAATTCTCTCTCCTTATCTCATCTCTTCTATGCCGACGATGCTTTGATTATAGGGGAGTGGTCTAATGATAACCTGAGAAGTATTATTAACACCCTTAAGTGCTTTCATCTTGCTTCGGGGTTACATATAAATATTCATAAAAGTCAACTCCTGGGCGTCGGCGTTCCTCGGGTAGATGTTGAGACGGCGGCCTCTTCAATTGGTTGTTCTATTATGAATGATCAATTTCGTTACCTTGGAGTTACGGTTGGAGAGAATATGTCTCGGCATAAGGCTTGGGGCGATGTTATTCTTAAATTACGTTCTCGTCTTTCAAAATGGAAGTCGAAAACTCTTTCTATTGGTGGTAGGCTCACACTTCTAAAATCAGTTCTTGGCGCTTCTCCACTTTATTGTATGTCTATTTTTAAGGCCCCGAAAGGCATTTTAAAGGAGATGGAATCCATTCGCAATCATTTTTTTATTGGGGCAGATTCTATAGACAAAAAAATTATGTGGGTTGCTTGGAATAATGTCCTTGCTTCAAAAAAGAATGGTGGGCTAGGTGTTTCGAGTTTTTACGCCCTTAATCGGGCTTTGTTACTTAAGTGGGTTTGGAGATTTGTTTCGGAAGATGGCTCCTTGTGGTTTCGTGTCATTCGAGCTATCTATGGGAATACTATTGGATCACATTCAACTCATATGGCCTCAACTTGGAGTTCGATTTTGAAGGAAGTTCACTTATTAAAATCTCAAGGTTTCGATTTCATGGCCTTTTGTTCTAAACGTGTTGGAGATGGAAGTAATACCAGATTCTGGCTAGATGTTTGGAAAGGTAACTCTCCTCTTTGTGAAGTTTTTCCTCGTATCTTCGCGCTTGAGCAATACAAACAGATATCAGTAGCTAATAAATTGGCTGCTAATGTGTGTGCCTCCTTTCGAAGACTTGTTTGAGGTGGAATCGAACAACAACAGCTTTCTGACTTAGTTATTTGGTTGGATTCTGTGTCCCTTTCTGCTTCTTATGATCGGTGGGTTTGTAGCATTTCTGGAGATGGTTCTTTCATCGTCAAAGACTTTCGGAACACTTTAGATGATATGTTTCTTCCTTCGTGGCCTGAATCGACGAGATGGGTAAAATCTATCCCCATTAAAATTAACATTTTTACTTGGAGAGCCCGACGTGATTGCTTACCGACTAGGTCTAATTTAATTCATAGAGGTATATCTTTGGATTCCGATAGCTGTCCGATTTGCAGCTCTACTAGGGAAGATGCTTCTGACATTTTTTTAAGTGTGATTTGGCTCAGGATATCCTGAGATATATATGCAGGTGGTGGGAATTGGACTGGCGGCTATGGTCCTCTTTTTCAGATTGGAACCAATGGTTTTCGAACCTAAGAATGGCCCTCAATCGTAAATGCCTTCTGGAAGGAGTCTTTAGTGTTGCATGGTGGTACATTTGGTTATTTCGGAACCGTCTTCTCTTTGGTGACAATCCTCCTACTCGCTCAACGATAATTGACGATATAGTGTCCTCTTCTTTTTTATGGAGTAAAAATAGGTGTAAATGGGTGTTTACGTGGGAGGCTTGGCTTAAAAACCCTAATTTGATCTCTTTGTAATGTGTTGTTTGTTCTAGCTCCTTGCTAGTTTAATAAAATTTTGCCGTTCAAAAAAAAAACTACATTATAAATGATTTGTGACTTTCTATAAATCTTATGTTTTTTTGGCAAAAAACATTACTATAAAAAAAATTAAAAAATTATTGTAAAAATTGAAAACTTAAGTCTCATTTAAACCATGTATTAACCCCATATAATAATGATATATTTTAACAAAATTGTTTATAAGTAAAATACATCAAACTTATAACCACCAATTTAATGCAAAATAAAAGTGATAGCCATTTACACTATTAATAATTTAGACGTTCTACTTTTGAAAAACATATATCTACTACGTTATAAAGTATTTGAGATATACTAGTAACAAAAGTTGTCATTCATTCGTAAAGTTATTGCTATAAAAAACATACAACTGAAAAAAATTTGCTCGTCACAAAATTAGTTGCCGGGTACGCGCCGCCGCATTGCGCGGGTACCCTGCTAGTATAGTTAATAGGTTTTGATTCTGAACTTGTATTTTATATACTCTTTTGAGTGAGTTGTAAATTTATTAGTACGAGGCTTTATCCAACCCGTGCGATGCACGGTCTGTTGGTTGATTAATTATGTGTTTTTTCGTAATGTTGGTGCAGATGCTTTATATGTAATGTATTGTATTTATTTTAGTTAATTTGATTGTGATGTTATCATAACTTTTGTATTTAAATTAGTTTATTTGCATTAAAAGTTACAATTAAAATAGTCTTTTCACATGTAATCTTTTAATAGGAATAAGTTACATATTTTTTTTTTCTGCCTATCGGGACAAAATCATGTATGACTTAACACATATTATATCGTGTACATAGAAGCAAAACATTGTTTGTGACTATAAAAGTTGCTCCAATGTAACTATGTGTAGCATGAGACAATTTTAGCTTATTAACTGACCCGTGCGATGCACAAATGTTGTATTTAATTGTTCATCACGTAATGTTTGTCTGTCAGCCCTTTGTATACTTTTTTAAATCAATTGTTGTTTATCATAGAATCAGTCCCAACTCGATTTGCAAGGTGGAAATATATCTTTTTCTTGTGAAAAGACCAAATGAAATTTCATGCTAATTATAAGTTGCACTGTGACATATGAGAATGAACTGATTTATCCTTTAGATTTTAATTATATGTTGACCATTGTGGTCATAATCAGTATCATGATGACCCGTGTGGTCATATTCAATATCATGTTGACCCGTGTGGTCGTATTCAGCTTGAAACAACTCCGACTTTCTTGACACCACAACTTTGTCATAAATTTAAGTATCGATTTTGCTATTGACTTGATTGTTTAATTAGTTATTTTGCTATTGTTGATTGCGTGATGTTTTAGTAATATGTGATGCAAGAATTATGTTGCTGAGTAATTGACTAAAGTATCAACTTATTTGATTCAACGAATATATTGTAGATTCAAAACATCATGTAAAGGAACTCATGAGTATAATATTTAGTTATTTTATTTCGTTCATGTTCAAATTAGTTATTGATCATGTCTCAAAAATTGCACTGTCCTCTAGCAATCAAAACTGATTATTACAACTTTGAGACAGAAAGATAATCATACACAAAACACATATTTAAATGCTTGATGACGTATAGTCTATATTTGGGCCACGAGCCCAAATGATAAACATCACTAAGGCCCAAAACCACCATGAGTGGGCTATTATAACTTGGGCCGCATTGATAATGGGATTGGGCTCATGTAGACCCAAGCCCAACCAAACTACCCGGGCATAGATAAGGATCTCCTAATTACGGAATAGATATCCTTAACCCGGATAAGCACTACGCGTGCGAAGAGTAAGGAGCAAGAAACCTATGAGGATTCTGCACCAATATAAAGAATGACATAATTCTCATTAAAGGTACGATTCACATACCCTAAACTCTTTACGAGAACCTTAAAAACCGATTACTTACTCTCACGCCGGAGGATAATCGTGGGAGACAATCCCACGATAAGCCTAACGGTGTTTGTTTATTTTCTTAACGCGCAGGTTTCAAGCATTAAGAAGCGAATTGGTACGAGAGCAAGAGCCCAAACTAGGAACGCCCAACTTTTGTATCAACAAGTGGCGCCATCCGTGGGACCCATACCAAGAACTAAGGAACTAGAATGACAAAGAGTAAAAATTCAAGCCAGCGGACTTCGCAGGTGGAAAAAACACGTGACCCCCAGAGGAAGAATCAACAAGATTCAACCCCTAGGCAGGCCTCTGGGACAACCAGTACGCCTGGTCACCAAGAAACGGGACCTACCCAACCTCTCCCAGCGGTGGAATTGCCTGTAAGGACTACCCACGTCACCACCGTAGTCCCAAGCGTTGAAGAACTCCAGTGCACCCTCTTCAATACTCCTCACCAAACAGCACCTACAGTGGACAACATTGTGCCGCCGGGCGCACCTAACAGGGATAGGGTACCCAATACTGAGGCAGATATTCTTGCAGCGAATGAGGACGCACCTGACTTAACACTGAGTAATTTTGTATCCCAAAATTACGAAACTCTAACCGCCCTTATGCAAGAAGAAGCGAGGAGAAGGTCGAATATGAGCCTGCAAGCCAGGCTCAATTTTGGTCCTGAACGCGAGGCATCACTACCGCGCCACCTACGAGGAAGACGCGAAAACAATGGAAAACGTACCACTATCCATGATAGGCTGGGTACGATATCCGACTCACAATATTCAGAGGAATATGAAGACAGCGAGAGGCGCACTAATGTTCATTCCAGACTTGGTAGTCGAGGGATACAAGATAGATTAGGACCTCAACACTCACCAAGCGAAAATTCCTCCAGGTCTGAAAGCAAAAGAATTCATGACAGATTGGGAAGAAGAATATCCCCAAGCGAAAGCCCCTCAAGCTCTTCCTCTGAAGGAAGCCGGCGCAAGCGCCGCAAAAGAGATTACTCCTCCTCCAACGACTCCTCGGACAACGAGGATAAGGAAACAGGACACTGGAAGTCTAGAGGAAGACGTCGCGAAGAAGAAGACGAAGACATGTCTCTTCCGTGGCGTCGCCAGAAAGTTGATGCATTTACACGACGCATCAGTGATTACTCCGATCACAAAAGGAGGCGCATGCCCACTAATGTCAAAACATATGATGGAACAGGTGACCCGGATGATCACCTAAAAATTTTCGAATCAGCCGCTACCATCAAAAATTGGCCACAACCTGTGTGGTGCCATATGTTTAATTCCACCTTAGTAGGGAATGCGCGCACGTAGTTTAGTAAGCTCCCACGACGGAGCATTGGCGGGTTTGAAGAATTACGGAAAGCATTCCGTTTAAACTTCACCCAAAGAAAGAAGTGCGCTAAAAACCCTGTTGAACTAGCCAGAGTAAAACAGCGCCAAGGGGAATCAACTAGTGCTTATGTAGAACGCTTTAAAGATGAGTGCATACATGTCAAAGCGTGTCCCGAAGTCCTAAAAATTTCAGGGTTCATGAATGGGATTAATAACCCCGAACTCATTCGGAAGCTAAATGACAAGGTTCCCCAAACCTTCGATGAGCTAATGAAGCGCACAAGATCCTTCATACAAGGAGAAGCAGCCGCTGCAGACAGCAAAAAAGGCTACTCAAATTATAGGCAACAAGAACAGCCTAGGAGACAATCCAACGATCAGAATAGCAACCGCAGCAGGAATTATCGCAGTGGAAGAGAAAATGACAAATATACCCCTCTCACAAAGACTCCGAGGGAAATATTTGTAACAGAAGGTGCAAACTTTCCAAAACCTCCGCCAATGCGTACCGTAGAGGACAAGCGCATAGGGAATAGATACTGCTAAATACCATGGCCAAAAGGGGCCATACAACCAACGAGTGTGTCCAGCTACGACAACTGATTGAAAAATTAGTAAGAGAGGGCAGAATGGACCACCTCGTAAAAAACATCAAAGAAGGGAAGGACAAGCAAAGGAATGGAGACAAGAAAGAACCTCCCAAAGACAAAGCTGACATCATCTACATGATACAGTCATGGCAACGCAAGATAAAACAAAAAGTCAGTCAAAAATTCTCTCCAGAAAAAGAGATATCTTTCCCTACTCTAGCTGCGGACAACGCAGTAGTAGAGCCACTAACTATTGAAATACATACGGGGGGACATGATATCCACCGCATGTATATCGATTGGGGGGGGGGGGGGCATCCGCAGACATCCTATATGATCATTGTTTCAAAAGGCTACGACCTGAGATACAAAGTCAATTGATACCGGCTACAACTTCGTTGACTGGATTCACAGGAGAAAAGATTTGGCCTATGGGGCAATTGCGCTTGCTAGTAGTTGTGGGCGATGAACAACACTCAACAGCAACATGGATAAATTTCATGGTAATCAAGTCTCCCTCACCATACAATGGCATCATTGGGAGACCTGGAATATCATCCATGCACGCTGTACCATCCACAGCACATGGGATGCTCAAGTTTCCAGTGGAAGGAGGAGTTGTCACCCTCTACAACACCACGGTACCACCAAAAGAATGCAACGCAGTAACCAATGAGGTGGAGAGTATTCCAGAACAGCGCACAGAAAAAACACCAAACTTAAAGGTCGCTATTCACCCCGATTACCCAGATCAACAAATTCCGATTGGAGGATCTTTATTTGACAAAGGTAAAGCAGCTGTGTGCGCACTCTTGCAAAAGAACCTGGATATCTTTGCATGGGAACCAAAGCACATGACCGGAGTGCCACGCTCTATCACAGAGCACAAGCTTCAAATCCGACAAGGATATCCCCCAATACGACAAAATAAGCGCGGCCAGGCCCCAGATCGTGCAAACGCTATTCTGGAAGAAGTACACAAACTTGTAGACGCATGCATCATGCGCGAAGTATACTATCATGACTGGCTTTCTAATCCAGTGATGGTAAAGAAGAGTGATGGCAGTTGGAGGATGTGTGTGGACTTCACAGACCTCAACAAAGCATGCCCACAGGACTGCTATCCACTGCCGGAGATAGACTGGAAAGTAGAATCCCTGTGCGGATATCCTTTCAAGTGCTTCCTAGACGCATACAAAGGATACCATCAAATCCAGATGGCAGTAGAGGACGAAGAAAAAACAGCTTTCCACACAAGTCAAGGGGTCTATTGCTATACAAAAATGCCCTTTGGCCTAAAAAACGCAGGCGCAACATACCAGCGATTGGTGGACACAGCTTTCGAAAAACAAGTAGGTCGAAACTTGGAAGTCTACGTTGACGACCTTGTCATCAAGAGCCACACAGAGGATGAATTGGTGCGCGACATCGAGGAAACGTTCAAAACATTGGGAAAAATAAACATGAAGTTAAATCCCAAGAAGTGCACCTTTGGCGCAACAGAAGGCATGTTCCTCGGATACTTAATAGAACCCGATGGAATCAAGCCTTGCCCAGAAAAAACAAAATCTGTTATCGATCTTCCCTCACCGCGCACACTCAAAGAAGTCCAATCATTAAACGGAAAGCTAGCTGGGCTAAACCGTTTCTTATCTAAGTCAGCAGACAAATCACTCCCTCTCTTTAAAACACTCACGAAGTGCACCAAAAAGGGAGACTTTCGTTGGACTGAGGAAGCAGAAGAAGCTTTCCAACAGCTAAAACAACATCTGGCATCACTCCCCAAACTCGTCGCACCGCGACCAGGGGAAGAGTTGATCATGTACTTATCTGCAACCCACGAAGCAGTTAGCGCAGTACTATTGACAGATAGAAACTCCGTCCAGACACCCATATACTTTGTAAGCAAAGCACTGAAGAAGACAGAGACTAACTACAGCGCCATGGAAAAGCTGGTCTTAGCTCTAGTATTCGCAGCTAAAAGACTGCGCAGATACTTTCAGGCACACCCAATTGCTGTGATCATAGATCATCCAATCAAACAAGTTATCTCTAAACCTGACGCATTAGGGCGGCTACAAAAGTGGAGTGTGTTGTTAAGTGAATATAACATCTCATATAGACCACGCACTGCAATCAAGGGGCAGATATTAGCCGATTTCATTGTTGAAAAGCCAGATACCGATAGTCCAACCTCAACAACCAAAACAGATCTACAGGAACCCTGGATTCTGTTCACAGATGGATCCTCATGTGTGGATGGATCAGGCGCAGGCCTTATTCTTACTAATCCAGAAGGAATGGAATTCACCTATGCGCTGCGCTTCGAATTAACAGCCACAAACAATGAGGCAGAATACGAAGCCCTACTCGCTGGACTGCGTATTGCAATCCAAATGGGTGTACGCAACCTGGAGGCGAACATGGATTCCAGGCTAGTCGCTAACCATGTGCTAGGTGAGTATGAAGCCAAGGATGAACACATGATCCAATACCTGGAAAAGACCAAGTCCTTAATGCAGAACTTTGATAGGTTCACAATAAAACAAGTACCTAGATGGGACAACAGGAAAGCTGATGCGCTTAGCAAGATTGCATCTACAAGCTTTACGCACTTATCAAAATAGGTATTGGTAGAAACCCTACAAAACAAGTCAATCTTGGAGATGGAAGTATCCACAGTGATAGAAGAAAAAGATCCTACGTGGATGACACCTATCATTGAATTCATTAGCAAAGGAGTCTTACCATAAGACCATAAGGACGCTCGAAGAGTGCGGCGCACAGCGCAGCGATTTGAACTACGAGACAACATCCTCTATCGACGTTCTTTTTTGTAACCTTGGCTCCGATGTGTTGGACCTCTTCAAGCAGACTATGTACCCCGGGAAATCCACGCTGGATCATGTAGCATGCACTCAGGACCACGGTCTGTTGTAGCGCGCGCTCTACGGTCGGGGTATTATTGGCCCACTATGCATCGCGACGCACGAGATATGATAAAAAAATGCAGCAATTGCCAAGTACACAGGCCAATCCCGCGCCAACCACAACAAGAGCTAACTCCCATCACCTCACCATGGTCATTCTACAAATGGGGCATTGACATCGCAGGCCCTTTTCCAGTTGCAGCAGGAGGGCTAAAATTCCTCATCGTAGCCATAGACTACTTTACGAAGTGGATTGAGGCAAAGGCAGTGGTGAGTATCACGGGCAACCAGGTAAAACGCTTTGTATGGGATAATATTGTATGTCGCTTCGAACTACCTGGAGAAATCATATCAGACAATGGGAAATAATTCTGCGACAACCCATTCAAAGATTGGTGCGCGCAATTGAACATCACACAACACTTTGCTTCAGTAAAACACCCACAAACCAATGGTTTAGTTGAGCACGCGAATCGCAGTCTAGGTGAAGGAATAAAAGCGCGCCTTGACAGACACAAAGGAAAATGGGTGGACGAGCTATCACATGTCTTATGGGCGCATCGCACCACAATTAAAACTAGTACTGGAGACACACCATTCTCCCTTGTCTACGGAACAGAAGCCGTCATACCAGCTGAGATAGGAATGCCAACTATACGAACAGCAGATGTCAACGTCACAACAAATGACGAGGAGCGGCGCATAGACTTGGACTTACTAGAACAAAGAAGTGAGCGCGCAGCTATACGCGAAGCAAAGGCTAAGGCAAAAATGAAGAAGTATTATGTTGCAAAAGTCAAACATACTTCCTTCAGGCCAGGAGACTTTGTATACCGCGCTAATGACGCAAGCCACGCAGAAGACACAGGCAAGCTTAGACCCAAATGGGAAGGACCCTATGAGGTCACTGATGCGCTAGGAAATGGTGCATACAGGTTGCGCGATATGGAAGGTCACGATCTAGCGCGCACTTGGAATATCTGCAATCTCAAAAGATGCTATCTTTAGGAAAGGCTACGGCCCACAAACAGACATCTTTGCACACTAGTATGGGCCCAATAATTGTTTGTTTTTTCTTTTCTTTGTTAGGAATTGTTTTTTACTTTTTTAAAAACTTGCAAGTATCAATAAAACGTTATGGTTTTTAGCTAACTCCATAACATATTTTACTTTATTGCGTACATTCTCATATGCGTCAATATTGTTATACTACATTTTTGCCTACATGGCGTGCATGCACTAATTAAGACCCACGACGGCATAAAGGAGGAGTAAACCTACTAACTAACTCGTTGAGTAAGAGGGTTGCAAACCCATCAACATTGGATCACGCATCCTTGCTAGGCGCCTTACCTTCAAGACGTTGAAGTAAGTCTTCCTTGCGTATCCCACGAAGGATGCACAAATGTCACGTACAAGCTTAGCAAACAACGAACCAAGACTCTTGGTCACACAATAAAACTTTGCAAACATAATGCAAGTTTATACTTATAATTTATCTTAAGTCACGTACTTAATTTAAACATAACTCCAAACAAGAGTATCTCATTTAATCTTTTTACATAAAAAGACAACAATCATAACACGCAAAAGATATACTTTGTTATTTATACAATAAATATACAAGTTACAAAAAAGCCTATATGCTATGACGATGCTCAGGACTATCTTCTGGGGCAGCGGAGCTTCCTGCCTCTTGAAGCTTTCTCAAGAGCAACGCATCCTTAGGCGATACGGTCGCTACGCTAACAGGAATCCCATCCGACCTGGGAACATGCGCAGCGCCCATACCGCATAAGACAACTTTGCCCTTAATACCCTTTTTCTTGGCAGCTCTCTCTGTGTGCAGCTCTAACACCTCCTTAAGAGGAATCTCCCATTCAATAGCAAAAGGGTTCAACATATGACGCGGCTAGGCAAAAACAAGAACCTGCAGCTGCGACTCGTTAGGCTTGAGAAAGTAGTCTGGCTGCGCCTCTGTATCCTCCAAAATATGGCGCCTCAGGGTCAACCCCTCCATAATTACCTTTATAGGGTTATCCTGGTCGCGCCCCAGCTGCGCAATATCGAGTAGCTCAAGCAGCTTCATTCCCTCCATCGCCTTCATCAGCTCGTCATACGCATTGGCATTGTAAGCAAGCACCTCAGCAAGCTCCACCTTCAGCAACTTAGCCTCATGAAGCTCCTCCATGGCTTGCGCCCTCCCACGCTCCACGGCGCACTGCACCACCTTTCCAAAGGTCTCCAACACCTCTGGAGACTCTAAGGTGCCCATGGCAGCCAAGCGCAGTCCATGACTGATTAACCACCTACATCAACAGGAACAACTTGCATTAGAAGAGACACAACAACAAAAATAGCAAGGAAACATTGCAGAAAAATATGTGAGGACGTACCTGCGCTCAGCTATGGTAGACATCAGGTGAGGGTATAATTCCTCATCATAGTCTATGCTCAGGCCACGCAGCTTCTCCTCCTGCACCTTAATAATATTCTCCATGCGCAACTTAAACTCATTGATGTTCGCAAAATGCTCGTCCTTCTTCTCCTCGAGATACCTTACCGCTCAGGTAAGGTTGGCCCTAAACTGATGAAGGTCCCCGCGCGCTTGCTGCAGCTCAACCATCGCGGTCAACTTCTCGTTAGTGACCTTGTCTGCGTGCGCCTTGAAGGACCCCACCTCCACTTGCGCTTCAGCCAGCTACACACGGAGAAGAGCTATCTCCTCATCTTTCTGGGCAAGAGTGCTACTCTCCCCAACGTATCGCGTCCTCAACTGAGCAACTAGCTCAGTTTGACGCTCAGCAGTAGCAACCAACTCCACCAATAGCTGCTGCGCAAATACGTCCTCACCCACCTTCACTCCATCCTCCTTGTTTTCATTCTGAGGAGGGACCACAGTCTCCACAAATTCCGCATCATCCTTCGCAGCATGGTCACTACAATGAACAAGGAAGAAAGTTAGCGTATATTATGACAAGTAATAATAAATATAAAAGCATGAGGAATATCACTTACAAAAGCGGAGAAGCTTTTGCAACCTCCTTATCCGCGCCAGAAGCGGATGTGTCCTCCTCTGCGGACGACTCTACATCCGCGATCAAATGGCGCCTCCTCTTGGAAGTACCATTGCCACCAGCCTCTCCTTTGCGCTTTAGATTCTGCGCTACCTCCTCAGGCTTCAGTACCTCTACGCTGTCAGAAGATTCAGCTTGCAACTCCTCCACATGTGTAGGCTCCACAGTCGGAGCCATGCTCTGCACTGGCGTCACAAGAAGAGGGGGCGAATCTTCATGACCAACTGGCCCCAATACAGTCAGATGTCCTGCAGTCGCTTCCAAGAGCGGTTGCTCGTTCTCCCTCAGAGGGCGCACACCAACGGTCACCTGCTTCGGCTTCTCCAGCTTTACCACGGCAAACAAATCCATCTCTGCGCAACACATAAACAAATAGCAAAACAGAGATTAGTTATTAAAAGTGCGCATACAGACAAACTTACATTATTCGAAGCGAACAATTAAAAGGGATGAACACCCACCCCGGCCTTCCTCATCAATGAAGGTTGGCACCTCGTCAGCACCATGGAAATAGTTACGACTCAACCCCACGTGCACCAAAAACTCCTCAGGATAAGGGTTAATGGGGATGCGGTTGGCATCAATAGTCTGCGCATCTACCAAGCTATATGAACCGGGTGCGGGGCGCCCATTCCTCGGCAGCGTCTCTTGAGTATAAAACTCAAATGGTGAAGGAAACACCACATCATCCACCCAGAAAAAATACTCCCTCCAATGCATCAGGGAATCTACCTTCTCGGTATAGCACTGAAGGCTCCCTGCGCGCTTCGCAAAGGATACCCATCCATGCGACCACATTGTGTGGTAAAACGCACAGAATAGGTCGACAGTTGGGTCTATTGCAAGTAAACGACAGTTTACTTCAAAATTTGATATCTTCGCCGCACCTATACAGTGCAGCTGAGAGATATGAAGGCGATAGAAATTGAGCACTTTACTAAAAAATAAGGATATTGGTACGCGATAGTTAGCGTACTCAAAGAAGCGCGTGTATAACCCTATCTTCCCTTCGGGGAAATCGACAATACACGCATCGACGTCTGGGGCCTCTGGATGCACATCCAGAGGAATGAAGTAATCGGATGAGAACTGACGCACGTCATCCTCATCCATCGCAGAGCGAAACTCATCTAATTGAGCAACCATTTTTACAGTATCACAAGATCTACTAGGATGCGCACACGGAATTACCTAATAAAACAGTTGATTTCTTTAAAAAATGCTTTGAAGAAATGAGAAACAGTGAATGTGTGTTTTTACTGTGTGTTTTTGGTAAAAGGGAGGCGGTGACTCTTATATAGGTCATCCAAAAACCCTAGATAACGCCCACGTGGATCCCACTCACAAAACGTGTGGCTGGAATATGAAACGGTAGATGCACTTTTTCCCGTTTTCCAAGGAACACGTGGACACATCCCCCGTTTTCTGAGGCACCTTTTTGAAATATCTTGGATTAAATACATATTTCTTCATATTGGGCGGCAAATTTCTAAATTTGTCCCGCCACGCTTACCGCTGTTCTCACTAGTCTAGCATCCGCGGCTACGAGCTGCGCACACTAGACTGGGGGGACATAATGACGTATAGTCTATATTTGGGCCACGAGCCCAAATGATAAACATCACTAAGGCCTAAAACCACCATGAGTGGGCTATTATAACTTGGGCCGCATTGATAATGGGATTGGGCTCATGTAGACCCAAGCCCAACCAAACTACCCGGGCATAGATAAGGATCTCCTAATTACGGAATAGATATCCTTAACCCGGATAAGCACTACACGTGCGAAGAGTAAGGAGCAAGAAACCTATGAGGATTCTGCACCTATATAAGGAATGACATAATTCTCATTAAATGTACGATTCACATACCCTAAACTCTTTACGAGAACCTTAAAAACCGATTACTTACTCTCACGCCGGAGGATAATCGTAGGAGACAATCCCACGATAAGCCTAACGGTGTTTGTTTATTTTCTTAGTGCGCAGGTTACAAGCATTAAGAAGCGAATTGGTACGAGAGCAAGAGCCCAAACTAGGAACGCCCAACTTTTGTATCAACAATGCCCATAGGTAACTTACTTTAATTATAAAGATGTAAACAATACGCATCATATTTCTATCAAAATGATTTCATTAGAACATTGCAAATTACTAAAGTTTGTCATTGAGTTTGAACACGTTTCCTATGGTCCATTGTACGTTAGATATATCAATGTGGTCACAATTTTATGTAATTTGTTAGATATATCAACACGAACATACAATCAATGGTTCAGCTAATACTTCAATTCGTAAATAGCATTGCAAGTTTGCACCTATTAATGTGAAATGCACACGTTGAGAAGGACATTAATGTAGTCCTCATTTGGTGAATGATGATTGAAGTATTGCTTGTTTACATGTAATAGTCAGAAAGATATAGAGAATAAGAATTTGTTGGTATTTTCTCTTGCTGTCATTGGTAGCTATGGTTTATCATATCATCTCTTAATTTGCAGAATGTTGTGTATATATGTTCTTTGGAGGATTAATATAATTTTCACTATTTCACCCAAAAAATATACTATCTTATTAATTGATACTATAAGAAACTAATCCCTAATATAGGAGGCGACATTATAATATATACTTGCCCTTCAAACGAAGTCAGTATTGAACAAAAAAAACAAATTTTTATTGACCATTTCGGCCCTCTAAACACGCTCCATAACTGACCAAATCAATGCAAATTAATTCACATTACCATTTTTCTTAAATTGGAGACACGCTCCCCTTATTCTTTCTTATACGTTTTCCATCTCCTCCTCTTCATACGAATCACACAACCACAAAACAAACACAACTGCTACTCTTTTTCTATCAAATGAATTCACAGATCTAATAAAAAAAATTCGTCGCTCCCTTTTTTCTTTGTTATCTGCTCAACCAAAACCACAACATAAGTAAAACTTGTTCCTCTTTGCTTGTACCGATTGTAAAATTGTCCCTTATGTACCTTGTGGTTCGAACCTGGTTAGAAAAGAAAGAAGGTTTCAAGATTCTTTATGAGTTCAGGTAAATTGTATATGTGTATTACGTCCTTTGTTTTTGTCAAACCGAAAGAAAGATACGGATGAAACCTGATGGTTTTCTTCTTTCTTAATAACTTTCAAATATTAAATAGAAAGATGTTAAGCTTCTAACATGGATCACTGATGGTAAATCTCTTTCGTTTCGTTTTAAGAACGAATCTTCAATTATAAAAGGAGACAAACTGAGATCTATTTTCTTTCTTTTGTTTCTTGTTTGATATTGTGATGGGATTAAGGTGATGTGAGTTTCTTGATAGCTCAGATGATTTGTCTTTGGAAAATGTGATGATTTTTGTGGTTGGATAGTTTTGGACGCGAGTTTTCGGATATTAAAAAGAAGTTAATTCCACTGTTAGGTAACGAACTTTCCAAAATTTTCAATGTTAGGTATTTTACTCACGAAAATACCAAGTTACGTAACCAAACTTTCAACTTTGTTCAATGTTAGGTAATTTGAGCAATTTTTGCAGCTGGTTACCGATGCAACCGGTTACCATTATATACCCATATAAAAATCACTTATCTCCCCCATCCCTTTTAACTCCCACCGTCACACACCATCACCACCACCACCCACCAAAAACCACCATCCCATCTTCCCATCACACACCACCATCCCATGTAGCTAGTCAACTCCAACCACAATCACTAATTAAACCCATGTAATTTACTCCTCTAAATAATTAAACCTGTTCAACCAAAGTAAAAAGACAATGTTCCTTTCATTTGCCCCTACATATTTCCTATGAAATTAACCACCTCAGTTGCAAAAAGAACACATCTAAAAAAACTATGTTTATTTTACTATACATCCACAAACATCACACACCCACTAGACTCCACGATAATCAAAACAGGCTTCGACCCTAAAACCTCACGCGCCAATTTTCAACTCAACCACCTCATTTCCAACGGTCATATTTCCCAACCACACCAACTGTTCGACCAAATGCCACACAAAAACACCTTCTCTTTAAACACTTTACTTTCTGGGTTTGTTAAATCAGGCAACCTTGCACGTGCTCATGAGTTTTTTGGACACTATGGAGGTTAAAACCGCGGTTTCTTGGACCATTTTGATTGGCGGGTATTCACGACATAACTTGCCTTTGGAAGGGTTTAAGGTTTATGCTGATGGTGATGGGTTTTCAGCAGTAGAATTAGTGTTCTTTGAATCTGGTGGTCGTGGTGATGGTGGTTTTCCGGTAGACTGTGGTGATTTTGGTGATGTCATGACGTTAGTGTTGGTGGTTATAACTCTATTTACACATGTAGCTAGTCATGCGCTCCTACAATTGAATTGGGCTTGCAATAATTTTGTGTGTACCGTGGTGGTGGCCAGAGTGGTGGTGGTGGTGGCCGGAGTGGTTATTTTTAAAAGAAACAGGAGAAGAAAGAGAGAAATGAGGGAAAAGGGGGATATATCCGTTTAAGTGACATCACATGTAGGACCCATTATCATAGCCGGTTATATTATCTAACATTGAAGGTTTCACAAAGTTTGGTTACCTAACTTGGTATTTTCGATAGTAAAATACCTAACATTGAAAATTTTGGAAAGTTCATTACCTATATGTAGAATTAACCCTAAAAAGAAACGGCTTGTTTCTTATATAGATTTTCTTGCTTTTATTTCATTTTAGTTCGAATCTTGGTTGTAAAATGGGTTTGTGATGAGATTGGTGATGGAGATGGGATGAGAATCATGAGATGTGATTGTGGTTTGTGCATTTTTTATTTATAGTATTGAGATCATTATGTGTTGTAAGTGCAAAGATGGTTCACATACTCGAAACTGCAGCAACAATTCATATTCTGCATCACTTGATATTCCACATTAATTATTTTTTGTTCTAATTGCTGGACAATTGAAGGCTCTATTATAGCTTTGATGTGAGTTTAAGGTGTTGCTTTAAGCATGTTGTACCGTACTTTCTTTTGTGCACAACCCCCCATGCACATTAAATTAAGGGGGATAAGTTTTAAGTATTATAGATGTAAGTATATTGTTGGACCAATAATGTTACAAAAGCAAAGTTAAGGGTACTTTAGAATATAATTATATTCCTATATGGCAGTTAAGAGCAGTGGCGGATCTAGGATTTTAGAGAAGGGTGTCCACTATATAGAGTCGCTGTTTTGGGTTGGTTTTTATCGGGTCGGGTTATTTGGAATTGCAATTAGGATTCACTTTTTCATTGTTTTTAATCCAAGTTTTATACTGACATGGTCAAAACAACAACATAACGATAATTTCACATCTAAAAGTTCTAAAACTAGATAATTTAGATTACATATACAAATGAACTCCATTTTATGAATGCAAAATTCTGTAAAATTTTTAACGTTTGCAAAACTAATAATTTGATCAAACTGATACTAATGGTAAATTGTAAATTTAAGTAGTTGGGCCTCAGCCCTTGAAAATAAAAATGATGGGCTAAATTTCAATATCACATTTGTATTTATAAATGGGCCATGAAAAAGATATATCCTTTAACTATTTTACTTATTTTGACCTACATCGTCTCTTTCTTCTTAAAGAACCGCTAACTGAATCTATGTGAATTATCAAATTGAAGAACCGAACAATGGTAAGTTGAATATGGGTGTTCACTCATAAATTTCTTACATTTCAGAGGGTGTGCACTCCTGAATTTTTAATGTATTTTGTAGTACCTTTTTAGAAAACACAATTTATTTTACATTGGCGAAATTTACCTAGGGTATGCACGTGCATACCCTGTGTTCCATGTAGATCCGCCCCTGGTTAGGAGTCAAGAGGTGCAATGGTTCATAGAAACGTGTTTGATTGAACCAACACAACCCCTCATAAGTGTCTATTCATTTAGCATATAAGTATGTGTCTGTAAACAGTTTTTTTAACCCTTCAGTTTATACATATCAGATTTATATAAGGTTTCAACCCATCTTCTTTGTTTCCTGTTATGTATTCTTGAATGATGATTACATGATGCTTGTTTGATTAATATCGATCCTTGAAATATGGAACCTGTGAAATATGAACATGGTATCAGAGAGAAGAAATCAAACAACATACCAATTCATGTTCAATCATCACTCAAAATACCAAAAGCAAGAAGGTAGCCATGGAATTGAAGAAAAAGAAAGAAAAGAAAACGGTTACACTAGCCAATTTGGCTGTTAACCACAGAAGAAGGAACACAGCAGTTCTTCAAGAAAAGAGAAAGAGAATAAGTGGAAAGAAGTTGCTATGATACATGGATTAACTGAAGCATATGAAGAAGATTTGAAGAATTGGTATAAACGAACCATTGACATGGTCGAGTGTTACTGTAATACAACTTTGAGGCCCGGGTTCAATGAAGAACTATGAAGTATGTGAAAACCAAGACGGTTGAAGATGGTTGTGATGAAGTCGAGAAAGAAACCCCACAAGAGTATGATGGGTCGAGTAATGATAGTGGGCTAGGAGTTGTAAGAGAAAACACATGTGAAGGTTGTGAGAATTTTTCAAGGAAATGAAATTCGCTTTGGTGTAATCTTAGAAGGCAACAATAATGATAAGGCTGGGAGGGAACTACAAGAAGAAATGGGATGAAGTATCTTTAGGCTTCGGATTCTCGGGATTGTATGGACTTAGGTTTAAAGAAATCTATGTCTACTATCTACTGATCCCAAAAACTTACTTTGAAAGTAGCAAAAGTAGGGCTCACAAGTACAGATGATTATATCATGGAAGTGGATATAGAGGGTACAAGTCGCGATTGGGAACAGATAATGAGCATCAAGCAAGAAAAGGAAGGCTGGAACTTCATCTCATGAAGACAAGTGAAGAAGACTCGATTGTCGTCTATTACATTAGGGGGTGAATGTTGGACCAATAATGTTATAGAAGCAAAGTTAAGGATACTTTAGTATATAATTATATTCCTATATGGCAGTTAGGAGTCAAGGGGTGCAAGAGTTCATAGAAACCTGTTTGATTGTGTGGAAAACTATAATGGGGGTTGAATAGTTTACCGGTTTCAACTTGATTTTCTTTGAAAACTTTTACGTGTAATCGACAACTAAAACTTACCAAACAATAAATAATATGCAAGAATAAAAGTAAGAAACGACCAAACCATAACACAAGTGTTTATCGTGATTCGGCTACAAGGACTCTTTTTCCTTACCCTATTCCACACCCCGAGTATCCAACTCGAGAGTTTCTTGCGCTAGTCAACAAGCTCCTTTATCCGGCGGAGAAAACCTTACACGTCGCTTACACACTATTTTTGACACTAAGCTAGATGTCGAGTTCTTTCGCAAGGGTACAACCACTCCCAATAGTTCTTCTATAAGGTTACAACAACTCCCGATACTCTAAGTATTTTGAGGACTAAAATACTAACCGATCACTACAAATAGATACAATACAATGATGTATAAACTTTACTAGTTTACACTATGCTATGTTTAACAAGTCTTGCAACGTTGTGTTGAAGCTTGTGAAGTCGTTATCTTCTTGCTACAAAGAAAGACTCATAAATATGAAATTGTACTGAGTTAGAAATGAAGTATATGCAGTATGTTATGATAGTAAGTGATAAGAAAAACTCAAAGAGTGGGTTGCTATTTATAGGCAAACTTCCAGACCAACCCACGGATACGGCAGAACCAATGCTTTGCTTCAAGTATATAATACCAGCATCACTAATCCTATCACATTCTGCCAAATAAAGATACTGCAGGGAATTCTTCAAATCCGCATTTGCTAGGTAATCCAAACCTAAATCAGTAATCAAATAACAAACTTGCAAATGCAAAGCTTTTAAACAATAAGTTGCTTCACCAATAGCTTTAAGTGATTCATCTATGATTTTAACACATCTATCTAAATCTAAATCTGTTATTTGCTAACAAGTGCCCACTCGGCACAAGTTAGTGTGTAGTTAATAAACACAAACTTTATTAATTTATCAAACAATGCATTAAATGCACATTAAATAAAGTGATAAATTAATATATTTGAACCTAATTTTCTCTTAAATGAATCAGAACATACCTTTTATAAACACGTTAACATGTCTCCATTCTTTAATGATCTCACAAGTGTAATCTTTTACTTAAGTCCACATCATATAAATGTCTACAAGCATTCGCCATGAGGATCAATGTTTTTCTCTAAACTCGAGCACCTGAGCTTCAGTTTCTCGAGCTTGGGGCAAGATTGGGCTAGAAGCTTCATGTGCATGCTCATTCAAAAGTGGTTTAAAACATTGTAAGTATCTCAAATTTGGGGATGCAGGTAGGACACGAAATGTCAAGCGTTGAATGCTAGTGCAGGTAGCTTTCAAGAAGTTCTTGGAAACTTGAGAGAATGATTTCCTATCATGTTGTTCGTGAAGTTTTATATACAATCAGATAAGCTCATCACTTCCAAGTCGTTCTATTGCTGTCTAGAGTTATCCTTACACAAAATCTAAAAACAAGAACTCTTTGACAATAGGTTAATGATGTTTACTTGCCTTGCCACCTCCCCCTGTGACATGCAAAAGAAAATGTTTACAGAAATATATTTTACTCACTATAGCATTCTGCAATACCTCTAATGTAGCTCAAATTATCAAGTTAATTATAAACAAAATGAGTGAGGTATAAGAGTTAATACCAAAACCTTAATCCCTCTATACCATTGAATTTAATTAATGGCAGAGTGTAAGGAATAAGGATTGTATTTTTCTTAAACTGTGTTTTTAGTTGGTGAACAATAATTTTGAAATGGATTGAGTAGTTAAGAAAGAAAAAGGGTCATGCGAGTGAAAAACATCCCAAACAAAGAATCATCAATTATCAAACCTCATAGCAAGCAAGCAAAAAAAAAAAAAAAAAAAAAAAAAAAAAAAAAAAACCCTTTGAGGGTAATGACTGTTAAAAGGACTAATACCAACAATGCTAACTGATAGGACTATTTAGGGGGTGTTGTTACTGCTTATTTTTTTCTTTTGTTTCTGCTTATATTCAAGCAATTTTGGGTTATCCAAAGTAATTATACTTTTAGTGAGCGGCTTATTTTAAAATGTTCTTTTCAAGTTGAAACTAGAAGTTACTTTCTACCAACATAATTATCTTAAAACCCTCATAGATGGCTTTAATACAGTTTTACGAAATAAGCAAATCCAATCACTATTTTCTTAAAGCTTTATTTTTTCGGTGAAAATCATCAAATAGTAACCAAGTTTTAGATATGTTACCTCAAACTTTATATCAACCATAAAAACAATCAAAGTTTCAAACTGTTATGTTAGAGTGACCTGAATGAAACACTTCTCAAACTTGGTTATTATTTTGTGGTTATTGTTTATGTTTGGTAGTATATTAAACGGGTTGTACATAATGTTGGTTTGAGTTAGTTAAATTAGGGGGTGGGTGTTTAAGATTATTGTACAACATGCTAATGCATAGATGGATACTTTAAACATACTAATTTAAAAAAATACATAAGAATGAAACAGTTTTGAAACATTGATGGTTTTATGATTAGTATAACGTTTGAGATATGAAATTGGAACGCTCATGAAACTTGGTTAATAATGGGTGACATATTCCCTTATTTTTAAGTAGGTTCCTTATTAGGGGTGTTTGAGTTACTTTTAAACAAAAGCGTAAACAGAAAAAATAATCCCAAACACCCCGTGAATAAATACTCCTTTATTGTATCAAAAATAAATAACGTGTAAAATAGTTCGAGAGGCTAAAACGAACCTGAAACCAAGGGACAATTGCTGTGACCAAGAGATAGTTAAATTGATTGCAAGTTTATATGACCCAATTTACCACACGATTAAAATCATTGTGGATATTGGGTAAATTGTTACTTTTATCCCCCTTGTATATTGAATTAGTTTACAATTCAGTACCACTTATGTATTCCCTTGTTTACTATGCTTTTCTTTTGGTTTCGTTTATACAAGCTTGTGTTGCGTGTTTATGGGGCAGTTCAGTTCTTTTAAAGATTTTAAGTTTTTAACTATTCATCATTAGGAAATCGAACCATAATAGATGAATAACCGCAGTCCAAGCCACAATTAAACATTTAAAATATTTAATCAAATCAAAACGGATGAATTACAACATAATCTGTTACGTAAATGTCAACATCGAAAAGAGTAGAGATCTTTACCTCGTCTCAGTAATTACATTCAAATCATCATATATAACATATTAACTAAGACCAGTTATTCAACGTATATATATTACAATCACATCAACCGAATACAACAACAGCATACGCAATCCTGCCGGTGCGGAATATGAAGAATCTGAAAGTTTGTAATGTTTCGTATCTCTTATTGAATACCCAAAAACCATATATATAATAAATAAACCCTATCAAATACTTGGGTTTTAACCCATACAAACACCTCTTGGACCTATGAAAACTACGACTAACACAATCACATCAACCGAATGTCATACATAAACGTTAGTGAATGCTCACATTAGTTAAGAAAAATTTCGTTACTATAAAACTAGTGCAATAATATAATCAATACAATTTTATAAATATTTTGTGAACCTACATGTATTTTAAACACTATCCGGTTCGGGTAATCGCATATATTTGAATATAAAAATCAAAACCGGACCTTGATAACCAGGTGTTTCCTGTTTTGGTTTGGTTTTCTTCAGTTATCTTTTTGCGGTTTTAGATTGAGCGGGCCGGCTCAGTCTGTTAATTTCTCAGATTTTTTGAACACCCTTAACTAAAGAGTTTTTGGCTTTATAGTATATGAGTGATCTATCAACTTAGTGGTAATAAGTTCAAGTTTTGCTTTAAAAATGCGTGAGCGGAACGATTATGAGAAATTGTAAGTGGTTGAAAATATAGATTTTTGCCGTTAAAAAAATAATAATACTAATAATAATAATAATAATAATAATAATAATAATAATAATAATAATTAAATATATATATATATATATATATATATATATATATATATATATATATATATATATATATATATATATATATATATATATATATATATATATATATAGTGTCATTCTTTCTGCGATTGAATCAACATTGCAAAATTAAGAATGTCGTTTGATGAGATTGGTAAACTTGAGTTTGCAGCCTTGAACTACTTGCTAGGTGTTTTCAAAAAGTATGTTGGGGATTAACGATAATCAATAGCAAACATTGACCATAATTGCTTCATAACAAGCTCATGATCGTTCATGTAAATTTAAAAAATAGGAAATTTTGTAATTTTTAGTGTAATTGGTAAACTTTTATTTAATAACGGGTCGAAAAGGTAAGTAGGTAGCACTCTATAAGTTGGTCTAAAAGAGCCGAGTTTATGTAATAAACTAATTAAGGGTGTTTGTTTTATTTAGATATTTTAGGTCTGAATCTGACTACCACATCTTACTAGTAAGAGGTGGCTAGAACGTCTAAATCTAAACGAAATGATGTTGTTTGTTTTTGTATAATTGTTCGAATGATTTTAAGTGCTCGTTTCTGCAATTTATTTAAGTAACTTGTGTAAATATGAAACAATACTTTTTATCATAAATATAACATAGTTAATAAACTATCAAATATATTATATTAACACGAGTCTTCAATCTCTTTTATCGAGTAAGAGGCAGTAAGACAAGTCTCTCATCTCTTAATGAGTAAGATGTTATATGTCTAACTGGGTATGACTCAAAAGAAAAAAACTAATAAGCAAAACGCCTGCCCACCTCTTACTGGTAAAAGTAAGAGGAGTAAGAGGACTAGCAAGATTATTTATTTATTTATTTTTATTTATTTATTTATTTATTTTTTTAAACAAACACACCCTAACATTATCTATACTTTTGTTTGAAAACAATGCTCTACATTAAACTAATAATCTTTGACAGATTCACCAAGTTAAATGACTTTCATTTACGGTTGTTTAGGTGATGTTTTAAAGTATTTGTAATTGTCCTGATGATGTATGATTAGTTTACCCACTTGAGAATTGGTTGAATCATATTCATATTGCTTGACAATGCTTGTATAATGGATAAAAATGAGCGACTTTTTTACATAGGTCGAGCAAAATGATTTTTGTCCTTTTATCAAGTTATAAAAATTTAAGATTTTAAGATTGTACAAAACTGTCTTGTTATAAACCTAAATCTAAAAATTAACATGATTTAACAATATCATGGTGATATATGACCTGTTGAATCATTTAAAAACTGTTTGGTTAATGTTTTAAGAGCATTTACAATATAGTGTTTGACAAAATGCTTCTAATAAAGCTTTTTAAAAACTTTTTAGCATTGAGGGGCATGGCTTTTAAAACATTTGAAAGAATAACTTGATAAACTTCAATTGGTTGGAGCTTCTAATATATTGTTATTTTATACACAACTTGGGTTTTGGTTCTTGTTTTTAGATTAGATTAATCATGGAAATGTTATTGCAAAGCCTTTTGCATTGAGGTTGTAGGTTTTATGGCTAGGTGTTAGAGGATGAAGGGCTACCACTACCAACTAGTCAACAACACGCCATTCCCATTACCGCCACCATCACTCATGCGTCGTCTCATGTTTTTGCATTGGTTTGGTGGTGCAGACCATCTGCACCCTAGCTTTTGTGTGTGTGTTTGTGGGTATGCTGTGAGGTATGTTTGTATAAAGTTAAGAATTTTTATACTCCCTCTGTCTCATATAAAATATCCATGTTTGACTTTTCAAGTTTTTATTTATCAACTTTGACCTTAAATATTTTTACTTGTGTTATATAGTATTTGATAAAAATTATACACAATGAAAATACATTTAAAACTTAATTCATTCATATATTTTGCATCAAGTATTATACTACACAAACAAAAATATTTAAGGTCAAAAGTTGAGAAAGAAAGACGTTGAAAATTCAAACATGACATTTAATATGGGACGGATGGAGTATTTGGTTTAATGGTGACCAATACACCTATTTGGTGGTAGGTTTGGTGGTGTGCTGAATGGTGGTGTGACGCTAATATGGAGGTGGTAGGTTTGGTGACCATAACACTTAGCATATGACTGATGCTAATGGTGACCGCAATTCTAGTGGTCACCCCTGCCAGGGCCAACTCAGCTTTCTTTTTCCAAGACTACACACAGACCATAAACAAGTAGTAAGGTGACCGCAACCACAACCAAAAACATACCTTAAATAAATAAATAAATAAAACCTCACTCACACAACCCATAATATTGTTATGGTCGGGTGGCAGACCATAACTTCATTTCAAAAGAAGGGGCCTTCTGTTTGGTCGAGCTATCAAAGGGACGCAGTTATCTTTGTGGTTGGTCAAGACTTTATGGTCACTATTGGCAATTGTCTAATGGGTTAGAGTTAAAAGAAAAAGTGACATGGCAACTTCAAAAAGTTATTGAGGTTTTGCCCTTTTGCAGATGCTCTTAAGTATATGAAACTACTTGGGTGATGTTTGACCTCATGTTGACACAATTGTACATTCGTGGGTCGAGTGATAACAGGTTAAAGTGGGTAACTGTTGATTATGCTTCGAGCTGGGTATGGGTAGGAAATGTTAAGTTATAAAACTTGATAGGTTAGATGGTCTATAACCCCTAATCGGGCTTAGACTCTAAACAAGATATGATCTAAGTTTTCGGTTTTTAGAATACACCTAGACTACTGGTCCGCTTTTCATTTTAGGCATACCGAGCTAAACAATGCAATAAAACCGATACTATTTAAGAGAATCTAGAACACAAAAACAAACCAAACAAAACTTGTTCCAATGTGATTTGAGTAATGGTATATTTTCAAGTAATCCCAATAACATCTTGCCTAGTGAGATGAAACCGGTCTTTAATCTTGTTAAATTATCAAATTTTCTTATCAAATATATCTATCTACTTTTATTAAATTATCTCCACTCGAACGCTCCATTCACTTATATATGAGACAAGTGACACATACCTCACACAAATAATTTATAGAAAATATCTTGATTTTCTTTAAATTAACAAAAATAGTGAAGCAAGAAAAAGACAGCCTACCTGACTTTAATATAACCATGACATTATCAAAATCATTGTTGTGGTCTATGTTGGCGTGCCTTTACTAGCCATTCATTTGTTTTCTAACACACAACAAACATATAACTTGTAAACAACTTTAAATAGATATATTCAGAAACAATGCTCTTTATCTTCAATACTTTAATGATTTAATCAATACAAACTTTATTTGTGTTCCAAATTTAAACAAAGCAAAATACAAGTAAACTAAAAACAATGAGAGATCCGCTAAATACATACATAACAAAGTACTTTAATTTACTACTTGTAATAACCTTAATCCTTAATGAGTTACCTTTAGAACCAAATTCCCCAATCTAGTAATATCAACAACACTTGAAACAAACTAACTTGATGTTAAAACTACTTTGTAGTTGGCTATTTCGGTTTTTACCCGCTAAAATATAATCGGGGTAATTGTACCGAATTTGTAGCAAACTAGAAGTTTATCATCAAAGAAGATGACCAATTAACATAAGCAACAACTATGTACCATATTGGCATATATAATATATTCTACGACAAGCTCAAACCTAGGATTCTCCTAAGTTCGGTTGTTGGATCATTCTTCATGGGTGCAACAAAATTCTTAGTGAAAAAACCGGGTAAAGGAACCGAGCTAGGAGGTGGTGATTCTACAAAGGCAGATCCTGCGAAAAACTCTATAGTGTTAGTCGTCTTCATGTGTTCCGTGTTTTGGTTACTTTTTTTAAGTATTCCTTT